>QLSS01000033.1:252328-278975 GCA_024372645.1 Trichomalopsis sarcophagae | reverse complement strand
TCTCTCTCTCTCTCTCTCTCTCTCTCTCTCTCTCTCTCTCTCTCTCTGCCTATACGTCGAGAAAAAGAAAAGTGTTCGTGCGTCAACAAATAAATGCTCGCAGGCGCGGTTATGAGCGCGAACTTTTTTTCAACATGCGTCTGCAGTGAAATTTTCGCGACGAGATTCATGCAGAATCATCGCGCCGTTTGTTATGTCTGCGCCGCTTTATTTCGGAGTGTATTGACTCGAGGTAAGTTTTTGAAATTCATATTATGTATACGTGTCTGGAAAAGGTTAATAAATATTTGGTAAATTGAATATTTTGTTCGTTTGGCAATTTTGAAAAAAAAAACCTGTTTGAATATGTAATAAGTGTTATGAAAATCGTTTACAATGTAGTGTTTCTGTATAATAAACGCAACGATCTTGTGGGCATGTTTATGATGGATCAAAATGCGTTTTCTTTTTTTTATTTATTTTACTTTGTATTTACGGTGAATTTTTTATGCAACGAATAATCGAATGCCGATGGAAATCATGTTGCATTCTCGACCCTATTACAATAATAATAATAGTTGAGGCGCTTTTAGAAAGGATTTTGAACAAATTTTCGGTACCGAGCGCGATCGGAGGGATTAAAGAATTAATGCAGCTGAGTGTATAGAACAAGTTGTAATATGTAATATTTATTAGAAAGTTGCTCAATTCCGAAGAATTCGGGCTTACACAATAAGTTTACATGGAATATTATGTAAATTGTTAACTTATCAAAAGTAATGGCATTATCATTCTTTCATGTAAAAATCGAGGATATACATACAATTATGTAGGTTTGGCCAGCTACGCGAGAAACATGTTCTTCCAGATGTATCATATTCTAACTGTTGTGATTCGAAGTATAATAATTTTGAGATTAAATTGAGAAAACGAAATGTGCTTAGTCAGCGACGATTAAATGTCTAATAGAATGTCGTTAACTTCACCTTTGAGTTTTAGATAAATCTCTGACACCCGTGCACAAATTAAAGGCCCTGAACGGTTCGGCGGTCGATCATTCAAAAAAAAGCTTGCTGTTTTAAAGCTCGACGAAAAGTAGGAATGGGTTTTTATTATAAGAAGAAAAATTGATAAGTATATAGCGACTTTCTGATTCTCTAAATTTGTTCTTCAAGAACCAATTATTTGTACATACAAGCACGTGGAATCAGTCTTGTGAAATATCGTAGTGCCAAGCACGATCAGCTGTGAAACAAAACAGTATTGGATAGGCCTTCCTACGATCGATCATCGATTTGATCGAACTGTTCGAACTTTCCTATACTCTCTAGTCTTTGGTTAGTGAAGATAGATAGCGCATAGGCGCTTTCGGGTAGCTCATACTATAACTGCGACTACAGGCATATCAAAATTCTACCCATTGCAGCTGCTTGATGAGAACGATCATAAATTTTCTTCATTCCATTTACTGAAATTAAAAACTTTACAATTCTTTAACTGTTTTCACTACATTCGTTAACGTATATTTATAAGTATTCAGAGAAATCTTTAAAAGTTGCAAATGGTTGACAATTTTTTCAATGATTAATTTATCATTAATCAAAAGTGAAATAAGCATTATAATACAAAGATTGCAGATATGGACAATAATACAAAGATACACTCAATTGGATGGATTCAAAACTTATAATTGCCAACATTTTGGCTTGTAAAAGGTGTTTTTTTTAATTTAATACATAAGTTATCATCATTTCAAACTTTTTATATAACAGTCGCAAACAAAGCTTCTTATGTGACCCTTAAATGAATGTTATATAACTTTAATTTAAATGTTTCTCCGATAAAGTCCAAGATTGAAAGGTAGCAAGGTGTATCAAAACTGCAACTTGAAGGATTGACAGATTGTTGGAGAGTATGAATGGAAGCCCTGTTTCAAATTTTCAAAGTGTGGACAGCCTATAATTTTTTTTATTTCAAATCAGGATCCATGCAATTCTAATATAAAATACAATATAAAACCAAGTATCATAAAAATGCCAGTATTAAAGAGAGAGAGAGAGAGAGAGAGAGAGAGAGAGAGAGAGAGAGAGAGATATCAACCATGATAGAAATAACGCGAGTCAGTCGATATATTGTAGTAATGCCAAGCCATTAGTGGTATTATGTAAACAGATCAGTTTTGGACTGGCTTATTCTCGTGACCACTTGAATTTGCTGCTTTTCAATCTCCGGCTAACGGCGATAGGTGGCGCGTGTATATATTTCCATTTCCCTCATCACAATCTGCAAATTAAGTCTATAGATACAGCGTTGTGCCACCTATGCCAAAACTGCCTTCTCGGGCCGGCTGCTTTGGCCATTAATGCTATAACTCAGACTTCTATATTATGCGAAAGGTTACCGCTGTTCATTGCGTAAACTCTGTGCATCTTATTTAGCACAATTATGACTCTTCATTCTAACTTTCCATGCATAATTGTTTTCAATTCAGAGTCTCAAATGAAAAAATTATATTTCGATTGTATTCGTATATAAGTACAAAATATTCCAACTTAAACTATTAAAACTCAATAGAGTTTCCTAAAAATAAGCCTCGCAAACTCGCTTCGAATATCCACCTTTTCTAATAACAGCTATCTAAAAAGCTCGTCTTCTTCAAGCACATCTCAAGATCGCAGTCTCCGTATCAGTCAAGCACGCATAATCGGCTTTTCGGAACGACGCATTAACGCTCTCACCTCTCGATTACACGCTCGACACGGCACCAGTTGCACAAGAGAAGGAAGGCTCCTTGTATGCCTATACCTATACAGCACACATATATACCAGGCATTTTTCCTGGTACGTCTGCTACATGGCCTTGGCAAGGATCCCGAGTAAAAGTTGGCTCGCGAATGTGACGGATGGACCCCTATTGTCCGGCTCTCCCCCGTGAAAATCGGCATTCGACACGGGAGAGCGTCTTCGGGGATTGTTATTTTCGTGAATTTTTAAAAGCCGAAAACATAGCGCTCGGCTGCTCTCGATCGCGTAAAAGTGTGCAACGA
This sequence comes from Trichomalopsis sarcophagae, assembly GCA_024372645.1. Lineage (NCBI taxonomy): Eukaryota > Metazoa > Arthropoda > Insecta > Hymenoptera > Pteromalidae > Trichomalopsis > Trichomalopsis sarcophagae. Next base: position 275,949 of record QLSS01000033.1, on the reverse strand, counting down.
TAATATTATCGGCTTTTAGAGCGATTGTAATCCGCAATCGCATTTGGTTTTCAGAGGAAGAAATATTGTCGTTTTACGATCGTACTTCGCATTATTGGAGTAAAAACGGAACAGTATATGTACTATTGCGTAAACGTTTTTAGCACCGATGCTTTTTTGCGCGCATAAATCGTTTGCGCGGAATTTTTACCACCGCCTGCACGCACACACGTAGCGGACGATAATTGTTGCATCAACGATGAAAAATGAGTCTTGGCTCGTCGTCGACTCGGTTTAGAAGTCTTAATGGAGGTAAAAGTAACGACAAGTTTGGCAAGGCCTGAGGATAAAAGAAATTTGTACTGTTTAGCGATTGCTTCTCGGCCTTTGCTCAAAACATACTGTCATATCTGCGGGTCTATTCGAGTTTTTGCACGAGGCTCCTCTCTCTTGGTCTCGGTGCGTTTGAAAGTGAAACCAAATCGCGAATTTATACATAACATTGAAAGCGTCTCCTGAAACGGCCGGAGTGAAATATAGGGGTTTTCAAAAATATCATTCTGCCAAGTTGTGCAATTACGTGCCTGTACCCGCTTTCTTTGCCGGCCTGTGTGTGCGCGTGTGTGTGTGTGTGTGTAATGTATGCCTCCTTTTACGAATGTAGCTCACGGCTATGCAGATTACACTCAAATTGGGACTTTTCTAACGAGGCTTTAATTGAACGCTTTGCCATTTCATTTTATACATAGCGTCGAGCCTCACGGAGAGTTAGAAAATTTGACATTTTCCAGTCTCGTCGGCGTGCGGGACGCATCAATCACGCGAAATTGCCGCTAGGAAAATATGAAAGTAAGGCGTCTCTCTTAAAATAACGACTGTACAAACGATCTCAGGCAATTCGCCGAATGAAAAAGTCATCCCCAGATCCTTATCCCTTCTTTAAAAAAAAGTCCCCAACACGCATATTCACCGAAGCCTCGAGGGAATTTTCGCCCGTATCTGCGCGTATCCACTTCCGATGGCTGCAGCTCGTTAATTGTATAATATGGAAGTAGGAAGTCCCTCGGCTCGAATTTCCGAGGCCGATAGATCTATCTGTGGAGCAGACGCAGGAGCAGAACCGATGCAAATCGCGAATTATACCAAGCTGCTCGCGCGCGCGGTTTCACTTTCTGCGGCTTTTAAATGCGCTGCGGCGTGGCTACCGCGTGTATGCGAGTGCAACAGTGAAAATGTATTACTTATATGTTGTACAGGTGGTATATGTATACAGCGCGAAAGGGAAAACTCTTTTCGCAAAGTGTGACGTATTGTGTCAATTTTTTCGAGAAACCTTGTATTTACGATCTTCATACTGTTATGAGTGATATGTGGGCTGTCTACCGATCGCGCGTTATATTTCGTCGAGAAAACGATCGTTTTGAAAGTCGATTCCTGCATTTTCGTATAGCAACCATGCGAGATCTCGATTCAACGAGGTTTTACACGCACACACTGAAGTCTTCAGTGAAGCTACGGACAGGCATGATCGGCGCAACTATTGAGCGACTGGTAATGGATTTAGCGAGTACAGTCGGAGAAAACAATGCGATAAATCCTTTCGCCTCCTGGCGATCGGTTGCAGCGAAGAAGAAAACGAAACCCAATTCGCCGACGCGATATTCCCCTCCTGTGTTGTTGGAAAAGATTCGACGAGTCCTTGCGCAATCGAGAGATTACCAAACGACCGTAAGTACTTATCTCTCTTTCTTTCTTCGCTTTAATTTCGTTTGGAATCCGTGCACTTATCTGCGCCATTCATCGGAGAGCTTTTGCTTGCGTATGTATACTGCGTCTGATGGCGATAAAAATATGGCTTGTGTTGCAAAAGACTCGTACTCTCACTGGTATTATGCGGGGAGAAAAATTGTCTTATTTTGTTGTGTGTTTGAATAGAAACGATCTTGATCTTATACTGGAAATCGACTTGGGCGTAACGTACGATTTCAGGGATTTGTTGTGTACCGACGGTAGCGAATTGAAACGTCGCGATTCTGCTCGCTCGTCGTCTCGCGTTTCCTGCTTCCTTGTCGAATCGTTCGTTGAGAGCATCAGGATTTAAGCCGTTGCTTGTTTTAACGGTTTGAGTTCGGTTGATAAATTTGCGTTTACACGAAAAATCGGTTTTGGACACAACGTCGCTTGACTTCCTTGAAACGGAGCATTTGGGACGTAGAGTGCATTGCAATGAAATGTGGCTTTAATGATTTTCACGTGTAGGTAGCCGAAGTGACACGCGACCTTCGCACGCCTTACAAGTGGGAATCAACTTTTCTCTCGTTTCAAAAGTAAATGTTTAACGTTTGTCAATTGGACGCACATTGCAAAGCTAACCCTTTCGAATGTATTTGTGGACTTGTAGCTTGCTTACCGAGTATCTCTCGACAGTTCAAAAAAAGCTGCGCTGATATATTCGTGAGTTTCGATCACACAAATAGATGTCGGATTTAAAAATTAAAATTAAAACGACTCGAACAAAAACAATCACAAAATACAACTCAAACATCCCGGAAAATCCGAACCGCGAAAAAACGAAGTGAATCGGACAAACAAAAAGCCCGAGAGCGTAAATGTACACACATTCCTGCGCGGCGACTTCTCACTTTCTCTCTTGCTATACCAGAAGAAAAATGCGACTCTGACGTTCGCCGTTTCGACGCAGTATCCGCTGCAGCATATACATATACATCAGCACTGTACACCTATACACACACATGGAAGCAACGGATTACGCGAGTTAAGATTTCGGCGCTCGTATAATTCCCTCGCAGCCGCGACTTTACGCTTCGTTAGCATAATTCTGCACTTTGTACGGGACTCTCGCGCCGAGCCGTTATCATCGTCGCACGACTCTGATTCATTGTGTGTTGTGTGTACGCGACTGTTGAGAGATCGCTGAGTCGCGGCTCGATGTCGGCATCCGATATAATCCGTTTCTTATGTGAATTCCACAGGAGTGCCGGCGGGTTTGGCTTGTTGCAGATTTCGATGCTGTTTCTAAGATGGTCTCTATGGGTTGGTTGGTTCGATCGAACGATCGTTTGGATTTTGATGGAGTTGAAGCGAGTAACGACTGCAAGTGGAACGAGTCGAGTGCAGTCGTAAGAGATTTGTTTATTTCAAAACTTTCTTAATTAATAACCCATTCGTTATAAGCTCTTCGTCACACATGTAGCGAACAACATTTGTCTCGGCAGACAAAAATTTAAATAATTTATACAGCTTCTATAATTCGTGATATGGTGACCACGCAAAACATCAAACACGACTTCCGCACAGCTGTTTTACCAAAACATGTATAAAATAAAATTTGATTTGACGCAAGCGCTTCGCATAAAATTACAAATGTACCTACGCAAGTAATATCATTTGAACCAGGAATTGAAGAAAAAGTCCGTTTCTGGGTTCACGATGACTAATTTCCCGTGCGGCTAATAAACGCATCCCGGAAGGATTTCGAGACAAAGCCCGTTGCTCCTTGCAATGCCAATGAATAATTGAAGCCACCGTCACGTATGCTATATAATTATTTATGAAAAAACTGCTGGAAAATAAATTAGACATAGATTCTCGCTAAAATTGTAATCGAATGCACATAACGAATTCATAAACGATATGGTATGTATAATACCTCGAAGCAATTACTCTCGCAAATATTTCGCTTCGAAAATTATTGAAGTAGATATAATATTATGGTAGCGAAGAAATGTGGAGAAATCACACTAAGAAGTGTCTAGAAAACGAAAACTATTGGGCAAAAAAAAAACTCGTCCTTGTTATCAGGTACAATAATCAAATGAGGAAGTTTTTCGTTTTGGCGTTTCGCTCGAGCGGTTGACGCAATGAAAATCATCATATCGCGTTGCGCGATCTCACGCCTTAGTAGACAATGCCACCGGTCTTACGCACTCGATTGCGCTTCGAAGTACTTGACCCTTCTGGACGCTTCGGTGCACGTGAGAAACATTTTTTAAACAACTTTTCATTCGTGGTGATGCTTCTAAAATTTTTGGATATTAGACTGGTGAGTTTTCTTATTTGAATTACTTTAAAGGATGGAAAATAATTTGATGGATTTGTTTACCGAGTACATTAGTCGAAATAAATATTTGTGTGAGATAATACAAATTTTTCAAGCGTGTGTTTTGATATGAAGTGATCATATGATAGTTTATTCTGAGGTATTTTGACGTCAGTAAGGTATATACTTTCGAGTATTAGGAAAAAAGTATAGGACCTCTAAAAAGATACGGTAAATATTCCTTCTTATGCCCAATCCTATAACTCAAACAGTGAACAATAAGAATGATTGTTATAGCCAAATGTGCAAACATAAGGTTATTTTCAAATCATAAATTTGAGTCAGCGACACAAGAAATGTTCATTAAAAACTGTTGCGAGTCTAATCCATGAACTACACATCAAAACAAAGCAGTTTTAAGCTGTCGCTTCGCGTAAGTGCTTAAACTCCTCGCGTCTCCAGCCATCAAAGATAGGCGGCACATAGACACTTTCCTATTTCCCTTTTCACACCATCTATGCCAAAACTGCTCTGTTGGGCCTTCTTGAGCCGATTATACTATTTATTTTGATAATAAAGTCTTGATTGTGTTATAACAGGAAAATAATAAAGTTAATAAATGCAATAATCAATTACAGTGCAGAAATAAAATTAAGACAGCCGATACTGGCAGAAAACCTCCTGTAAATCCAAAATTTTCTTATTCCTAGAAGATAATCATTTAGTGCAAGCCCAGCTGAGCTGATCGAGCATCAGAACAGTTAATATTTCAGTCCGAATTCAGCAGATATAGATAGAGAAGTCTTATTTATATACTAATTTAGACGCCAGCTACCTTTCTCTGTTTGTCATTAACAATAATAACGGCGAATTCATGTTTTTTTTTTTAAATATCTCAAAAACTACTGTACCTACAAAAAAATCATCGTGACTCAAAGTTGCTTGAAATATTGAAATGCATTAATTAATATATTATTTAACAGAATAATCGATAGACTATAAGACAACGGGTAAGCTATAAACATCGGACAATTTCTTTAATAATCGCATAACTTTTTAGAGGAGAAATCATAATTATAATACTAAGATACAGAATGGAGAGGATGGATACAAAACTTATAGTTGCTAACATTTTATAATTTTAACGGGAAATTTCCTCCGTGAGTTAGGCTGTTTTTTATATGGCATAAACACGTGTGAATACTGAAATTTTCGAGAGGAGAATCCCGACAACGTGCGCACGTGCTTTTGAATAAGACAGGACTACAACCCGCCGATGGCGTGCGTATTCCATGGATTTTTATGCAAATACGGTGTGATTTTCGTTAACGCATTCTCGACACATAACAGTGCGTCATCGGAGTAGCGCGCGAATTTGCATTGGCGGGAACGTCGACTCTTCCGCAAAGTCGCCAAGCAGTTTCTCGCGAATTATAACAATGGGATTTTAGAAGACGACGAAGAAGATCAGCATTTATCGTTAAAATGCGTACACAGGCTTTAATTTCCCAAAGTATATATATATGTGTGTGTGTGTGTGTGTGTGTGTGTGTGATTTACCTAATGCAACACATGCATCACGTCTCAGTTGTTCAGATCTCGGCATCGATCTGATATGGCGCGTAGGGCTCATTATGCTAGAAAGTGCCTTTTGCGAGGCGCACATTGCATCAATCGGGGTAATTTTTCATCGGAAGCTGAAATTACTCACAGCTACGGCTGTGTCTACTCGCGATAGATCGAGCAGCAGTAGCAGCAGCAGCCATAAAACTGCACCCCGTCTGACGTAACCCACGCATGATTATCCCTCTCCTCGTCCCTCTCTGTGTCGTGTCTCAACTTTCTCACGCAAAGTGGTCTCGTTGCAATTTGATTGCAGCAGACATCAGACGCGCATAGTCTCGGTTCCGCGTCAAAACCAGCCGCCGTTGCTTTTCCTGGAAAAGCTAGACACACCCGCTCCATCAGGTGGTACACATAAGTGTGTAAGCTTGTGTGTGTGTGTGTGTGCGTCGTGCGAATCGGCACGTGCCTACCTATACACATGGGGAAACTCCACTCCGAGGAACGTTCTGGACGATGCTTCGCGCGCGCGCCCGGCTAATTATGCAATGAACCTCTGCGCGCACATTATGTCACCTGCATAAGCGCGAGGCCATACGGCATCCGAGTGTGTGTGTACCGGCGGGGATTATGTCATACTCGCAAGCCAGGCCTCCGTGAGCTATGTGTGTATTTGTGTGCGGAGACGATTGCCGATCGTGTATGAGGCCGTTAGTTTGTCATTATCGCTCAAGCGGCTTTCTCGGGTTGTACGGGAAATTGAGTGCTCGTATGGATATAATAGCCGCGTCGTGTAATGTGTGCTGACGGGGCTCGGGAAATCGGGAAGAATGTATAGGATTATTGCGATGATCGCGATATTGGGGATCAAAGTGCGAATGTAATAGTGATGATGATACGGTGAGATGATGTATAGTTTTAGGAATGAAGTTTGCTTGATTGATCAGGTTATGCTTTATTTTTTTGGAGTTGTATGATTTTCAGTGAGTCGATTGTACTACGTGACAGAATAATGAATGATGATTGCATAAAAATAAAAATATTTATAATACTGTTCCAGAATTAGTAGATGATATCCGATTTTGGTAAGACGCTCGCATATGTGCAGATATTTTCAAGACAACTATACATAATAACGTACTCGGGAATAAAACAAGTTTCGACTGATTAATTTCAAGTCGATCTACATTTACATAACAATTGAAAATTCAATGCTGCCGAAAAGAAAAAAAAAATAACAGCAACTTTCAACAAAGACAACCGAATCCTTTTATCGCGGATCGTTATTTCGCCTGACTTCCGATCTTACGTATTAATATTTGGCGACGGCGCCAGAGCCTCGCGTAAGTATAAACTGAATAATCCCGAAACGCGATAATCAAGAGCGCACGGTTCAAATGGAAGGTGGAGCAGAGATCTCCCCGAGGCTCCGAGCTGTAATCAAGAAAACCAGTCGTGTGTGTGTAAGGCTCGCCCGAGGCGCCAGAGGAATGCCGCACAGTAGCCCGTATTTCTGCATTCCGCTCTCGATCTGCGTTTTATAAGGAAGACTGGCGAGATTTCGCCAAAGTGACTATGTACACTCGCTTCTCTAATCTGATGATAATCTGCCGTCGGACGTATGCGAGCAAACGAGATGACGTGCGAGAAGCTGTATTGTCTCTGAGAGCCTGATTCGACGAGGTTCTATAATGAGAAGTGTAAATATTGGCTTACTTTGTTTTTCTTGGGCGTTAGAGATAATTTCGAGTGTTTTTCACTGGGTCATCTCAGATGGTTATCGTTTGTTAACGTTATGTCGTTCTGTGTGTGGATTCGATATGTTTTCGCAGAGGATTAGAAACAAATACACTGTATTTCGTATTGAATAACATCGGTTATTTAATAAGTTGATAAATTCAATAAATTTATGTAAATTCAAGAGATATGTCAGATCCAGCGTGTTTTACCGCCTTATCTTTCAAAAGATGAAAGCGAAAATTCTACATTTTAAAATTTTTACTTTCGCTTTCGTGCTGAATGTGTTATAAATTTTGTGCGAATGAAAATAACTTTGTAAACTTTCGTTCTTTATCAAATCGGTATATTCGTGCTTTGCTGTACCAAAATAGCTCTTTTTAGTGTAACATAATACGCCACTTTTCGCGCAGTTATATAAAGACGTTTGACGCTGCCTTCACCCCATAATCACTTGTTCGAAAGATAGAAACTTTATTTTCCGTCCAATTAAGAAACATCTTATTACTGCAGCTTGTATTCGCACGCGTCCACTTCTTGTCATTTGAAACGTCGAAAATCCTCGGAAACATCCTGCAATTTGTTTCGAAAAACACACACGGCGTAACGCGCATGCGCATGCCGGCAAAAACGACGCTACACGTAACGAACGCTCGAATTGACATTGATAACGTATAATTTACACTTTATACGTGGTGTTGTGAGCAATCAAGTTTTTCCATTTAAGCTCAAAACTTTCTTCCAGACGTTACAAGCATCTCTCCCAAGCGCGCATAATCTCAAAAAAGTACCGGTCGCGCTTTTTATCGAAATTTCACACGTAGGCTAGCGATCGTGCATCGACGAGGGATTGCCCCCGAGACTAAAAAATGAGGAACGCGTCAAAAACAACGACAACAACAACAACAATAACGGATCCCCTTTCGAAAACAGTCTTCGGAATCCTGTCAGACGGCGAGACCGCAATGGTAGCCGTCGCCGGCCTTTTCGAGAGACGCATACACATCGCAACTCTCGAGAAAGGATGGCTTTGACGCAAGTCACTTCACGGGCACTTTGTATTTCTATATATCGGAGTAAATACGCACACGCGTGTGTGCGTACCGGTATAAATATGTTGCATATAAATATATATGTAGTGAGATCACACCGGTGTGCGGCGGTTGGCGCCGGGACGCGAAAGCGGCGGCGGCGCCTGTCGCGAGAGAGGAGAAAAAGTAAAAAAAAAAATTGTCGTGCGCGAGAGGAGTGAAAAAAAAAATAAATATCGTGAAAACGTGGCGCCAGCATTAAGATCGGGAAGAGGCTTGCGGTCCCGGCCATGGTTAGTGCCACTGAAAGACGTAACGAAGAAATGTGCGTACGTAAGTATCGAGGAATTAATTGGCCTGTAACCGATTGATCGGTGATCTTTATGGTTATCTATTCCGTGACGCGAGAGGAAAAATTTGACTCTACTGTTGATTTATATATAGTGAGTTGATGCTGGAAAATTTGTCCGATCGGACTTTTTGCGAGAGAAGCTGTTGAACCGAATATGCTGTTAGGTTAAAGAGATAAGGGTTACGAGCAGATTAGCTTATGCGATAAATACGGAATAATTTATTCTTTTATGTTAGATCCACGTCGATTGCCAGGTTATTATTGTAAAAATAAAATAAGAACGCGATTAACGTTTAGTTGGTATCTGCAACGCCGTACCAGAGCCGACATGCATATACTTGCGCGCTTTCAATTGTAAGTCGCAAACTTCGTTAATTATATAGTTCAGTTTTTTATCTTTACATTGGATTATATATAGGAAATAATTATAAAATGAGAATCACAGTTTTTCGTCAATAAATCCTCATTACGTTTTTGTCTTGCCTACGAGTATATCTCCACACAGGTGTTCCAAAATCAAAATCGATCGAAATTCCCATAACAATAAAAATACAAGTACGGAGTTTCGAGTGAATGGCGTAGGTAGCGAAAAATCGAAGCCGATCAAAAATTTCACAATACAATATAAACACTACAACAACCATTAAAGATTCGAGTGAATTACGCAGACACGCGAAACAAGTTCGAAAACAAAGGAAATTCCACCTCATCTCAGCGATCGTTTATGTAAATACGTAGGAAAAAAGGCGCGCGCAAGATTAACGAGTATAGGAAAAAAGGAAAGCTCACTCAACGAGAGATATACCGCTCGACGTATATCGCGGAGAGGAAGAAAGGAGGCGCCTGACTGTCGGCGCTCGATCGCTGAACCGCATTTCACCTGGTCGTCGTCGTCGCCAGGTATTAAATAATTATTCTTTCGAAAGGGAGAGTCTGAGGAAGAAGCGGGAGAGCCGAAAGCAGGCGAGTCGATTTCTGGCCCAGATTCGGCGTCCTTCCCCCCGGCAATGCTGCGCCACTTCCATACACAGGGACCTATAGAAACCTGACCCAAACTCTCATACATGTATATACACATGCGTGCGTGCGTGTATTACACGTCTTCGTTTCACCTGCTCGCGTGAGCTTTCTTTTCTTTCGCTTTTATTTTTTTCTCTCGATTTTTCGCACACCGGTGTACACAATATGCGCAGCGAGAGCCTAGAGGGCAAGTCGCGTTTTTATTTTTAATTAATTGCACTTCAACGACGAACGATTCTGCGCGCAAATCTGTCGAGTGATGCGGGAAATCGACTGCGTGCCACCTATCTGCGCCAGTCGGAAATTATACAGTGAACTGATTTTTCAACTCTCCTAATTTCAATACTCCTACCGATCAAAACAAAAATTAACGAGATACATTCCGTCGTTGCATCATTATTTAATCTTCTACTAATCTCGTCATTCCAGACGCATAATAATCTCCCGGTTGTTCGACGTCAGCGTTATTTACGCGTCTCTTAGTCGTGTATTATATTATAGCTCGGCATAACTCTGTCCCGCATTGTAGAGCGCCGGCGAGAGCCTCGAAGAAAGTCGCCTAAACGAAACGAAGGGGAAAGTGGATAGGGTAAGGCTCGTTTGTCCTATCCTATATATATATATATATATATATATATATATATATTTAAATGCCGATCGCACCTGATGATGACGTGAACAGGTGATTTCCACTCGCAACTTTCCTGTAAACTCACTCACACACATGACGCTGCTGCTGTTGGAGATACAAAAAAAAAGTACCGATCTAAATGAGATCAAGAACATAGGAGACTTATAAAATGTTCTTTTTTTTCGACTCTATGTTTTTCCCCTACTGTATAATACTACTGTTATCGAAATGAGAACTTAATCATGCCGGACAGGCTATCAATTCGTAATTGGTATTTTGGATCCGTGCGCTGCGAGCCGTGCTCTGGAAATTGAGTTTTTAATTGTTCTCCTGTGATTCGTCGATTCAGGAAGTGAGATAATTTTCGGCTCGTGAATTCGAAATTGACTTCGTCCATTCTTCTGACACCTAGACATAGCTGATGCATCGAACAAAATTATTGACAAAATTGGTGCTCCTATTTTTACAACTGTAGACGCTAAATTTTCGAAATAGCGCTGATTTGCAGCGAAACCCCTGGTCTCGTTTGATTTTTTACACAAAAGTGTTTTTCCTTCTAAAATTTATGGAGGAGATATTTCATAATGCGAATAAAATACTTTCTATAATGCTTCATTGAAAGCGCGCGTAAGCGATAAAGCGCTTGAATATTTCGTCTCACTTCCTGCTGCGCGTATACGTCAATACACCTTTAGATCTTTCATATCGGATCGTTGTCTCTTTGCTTTTTATAAAATTGTCCTTACGTACGCTGAATCGAACAATTTTCAGTTTTCATTGTTGACGTCTCGTTACGTAATTTCATAAACAGCTCATCAGTAAATTATCTTCACGTAACTTTTCAATACTTCAAACCACAACTTCACACCTGCACATTCCGCTTCATCTTCAATTTTTTCGTCATAACAACGAATAAGAAGCCATAAAAGCTCACGCGTCGCGCGGATAGGAAAGTGTTTTTCTCTTTACAACGGTTTCGTAGTAGTACGATCGCCGCCGCGACTAATTATACGGGAAGTAAGCGCGTGTGCACAGACGTATCCGAGGAAACGCGCGTTTTCCGAACGCGCCAATTTCGCGCCCTCGGGCCATCTTTTCCAGCGTCGCATTAAGACGCCTTAATTGCACGTCCTGTAATGCGCGCGGCTGCACGTGTGTGCGTATGCGTCGCTCTTCTTGCTCTCGCGCGGGATTATACTCTAATGCATTGTTTCCTCGATTAGCCTATCGAACGAGGAACAAGATATCTCGTGTTGTGGTTTTGGTGTTTATAGCGTTATTTATTGTATTTACACTTTAATAACGGCTCTAATTTCGATAAGGTTTTAATACGTTTCCGCGTGATCGAAGTAACGAGGTTCAAAAATGCAAGTAGAAACTCTCTCTCGTTGCAATTATACGGCTTTTTTTCCTCGAAAAATAAATCTCCTCTCCAAGTTTTTTTTTAATATTCATCGCGAAATCTCTTGCATCCTCGAAAAGAAGAAGCATCACCCGTCTGATGAATTCATCGTCCGAAATGATCAATGGTGTGCAAATTGGCCAACCTCGACTATTAAGCAGGAAAAAAATCGCAGAAACTTCCTATCGCCTCGGAGGATCTTCTCTGTCTATAAATTATCGCCGCTCCGCCGTTGGAACGTGCAATTTAACGGACGGAACGAAAAAAGCTAAAGAAACGGCAGCAGATCTCGCTCGAGTAAACGACCGATCGTTTCAGGGTCTCGATCATGCCGAAGGCCGCTGCTTGGCTGTGTATAACGGGCGCGCTGCATACAGTCTCTATAATAGCCGTGCACTTTTACACCATTATAAATCGGCGCGCGAGAAAGGCCTATAATAACGGCGTCTGAGCAAAAAAAAAGCAACGTAGACGCGTAAAATAAGACGAGAGCGGGAGAGATGCCAGTCATCGTCGTGATTCAATTGCGCGACGGCACACAGGAAAGCAGCGAGTAAAAAGCTGCTGTTCTTTATTTACGATGACGTAATATCTTTACTGGCCCCTTTCTCCCTCGCGAGGCTTTTTCTCTCTCCTTTTATACGCGCAGGTGTGTGTGTGTGTGTGGATCGAAAAGAGAGCGCAAAAAGAAAGGAGAGAAGGGGTTACGCAAGGCTTTTCGGGAGCAGATTTCCGCGCGCGTAAAATTTCACCAGAGATATATGGCGAGTAGGGGCGGAAGAGATCGACGCACGTCCTTGGTTGGCTCAGGCCTAAGGCCGTTCGAACGCTGTGTATACGAGCTGCAGGAGGTGATGATCGCGAGAAAGCATTGACCTTATGCCACTAGGAAGGTAGGTAGTAGACGATCGTTTTAATCCTTTTTCTCGGGTATCGAGTGGTGCAAGATATCGCGTGGACGTAGAGTCGCTGGATACTGTGATGGTAATTTTGACGGTTGTTAGAGGTATATGCAGAAATTCTTTTACGTAACGACTGTAATCGTTCCGAAGATTTTCAAAGGTCATGTTAGAATCGAGCCGAACGAAAGTGTTGACCTTACAGTCGTGTATAATTTGCAGAAATTTCAGCAGATGATTTTTAAATTAGAATATCAGCGAACGTAGAATAACGATTATTAAAATACGAATTATGCAACACCAACAAATTATCGTTGAGTAACGCTCGCGTATACGAAATGAAAAAAATTTGGCTCGTCGCGCACGAAATCCGTATATTTTTACAGCGTCGTAAAGAATTTTACAAGCAACCGCGGGTAAATTGGCTTTGCGCTCCTCTTACTAACTTTTACGTTTTCTCTCATTGCGCCGGCTTGATAATGCGCCTTTGTTATCCTATACACATGAAAGTCTCGTCGTCGCGCTGGTCCTGCTTTTTGCCCGTGTAAAGCCGGTACTTTCCGAGATCTGACCTACTGCAGTGCCTGGAAGTGGTCATGAACTTAAAAGCTTTTATGAGTCGGTATATATGAAAGTGCGGCAGCGCACCTCAAGGCTTTCAGCCGTAAAATACTTCGATGCTTTTATTTAACAATAGTTTAATGCTCCGCTCGCAGCGATTCGCCTGAATATTTTTCGGTCACAGGAAATTACTTTCACCGTGCGGGGAGATTTTTTCATCTCTCACGGGCGAAACTCTCTTTGTCAGTTTGTGTTATTTTTCAAAATTAGCTTTGATTTTATCGCTCGCTTCAGGGTGTACGAGAGATTGAGCTTTATGTTGTAGAGCAGTGAATATAGCGTTATAAAGGCCTCATTACAACTTTGCAAGCATTGAATCCTCACTTCGCTTATGTATACTAATGCGTCAATCGTGATATCATCGTACAAGTATTTATGCGATGCTAACAGGCATAAAGTGTTGTATTAAATGAGTTTGCGGGATTCATACGCAGCTTGAGTAATCGTGGATTCGATTATGCAGACATCACGATGACTGTAGCAACTTTCGAGAAAGTGATGAAACGTCTTTGACAAAACTTATTTTCATAGTAGAAATGACGGAAGATCAAAATTACACCATATTTACGTATAATCAAAAACTTTAATCCTTTGATTTAAACGGTAGAGTGAAGACAAGTGGTGCCCTGACACTTTTCCATTTCTCGCAGCACCATGGATAACCAAAATTTAATATACACAAGTTTAGACTCGCTTTGCGCGTTCTTTTTATCATATCATATATGACGCGATCAATTATTTTTGATAGGATATAACCATGTGTCACCTATCTACTATACGAAAACTGCCTTGTTGGGCCTTTCGATTGAGCCGCTCTTGTTTTTCCATAAGAGTCACATCCACCAAGTGACCAAACCGATATACACGGTAAAGTACCCCACCTCCTGCACCATCAGCCGAGCCATCAGCTCGAAATGAAGAAAACGAATATTTAATCAGTCGTCACCTGCAGCAATTTTCGTTTTAGTCTACTCCTTCCTCGAAGCAAAGAAGAATTAAAAAATACTCTTCGCATACAAAAATACGGCCGCAGGGTTTTCTACCTTTCGCAGAAAGTCCGCCCGCGGACGGCGCACACGTGCGAGTATAGACACGCGTTTTACCCGAGGAAGCCGTCGAACCCGGAAAATCTGTCTAGTCACAATTATCGCCGTTTTTCCGAAGCCTCCGAGCACACTGTGTTATTATTGGCAAAAACCGCGTGCCTGTGCGTGCGCTAGCCTAGGAAAGCGAGTGAGCATAGGCCCCGGGTTCAATTGATACGTTTCACTCCGGCATTTTTGCGCTTTCCTTCTTTTCTTTCCTTCTGAGAGTTTCGCGAAATCTTGGGTCGATTTTCTTTTTTCTCTCTTTGATGACCTTTTTATCGTCGCAGGGCCGTCGTTCTTTTTTTCGAGGTGTTAAGTCAATTGCGTAAGCTTTGCGTAAGATGTTCGTTACACTGGAAATCGATTATAATTATGTAAACCGGGTGTAATGAAGATTCATTTTATTGAACTGATTTTATGAACTTTTAACCGCGGTTTCGTACGCGCGTAATTCGCTGCGTTATAGCTGTAGGAACTGGTACACAGATTCACTTGTATCGGGTTTCGAGCAGCTGGCGCCTGTTCGGATTTTCGAATTCGAATTTTGGGCAGTAAATGATAGCCAGAAGGCGATTAAGGAGATGTACTGCATTATTGCTGGCGCCGTAATTTCTGTTTTCAATTTATTCATGCTATAACCCGTCCCACGCTTATACACACACTAGTACGACGCACTTGATGTCACGTTACGAAACTTCAACGACATCTTCCCCGACACTTTCCACGGAGCGCAACTATATAAGCGCCATAAATTTCTCTCCACTTGATTCCTTTATACTAACGCACACAATACACAGCCATGCATGCATAGCATCCCACGAAGTCGACGCAACAGCGCGGAAATTTCAAAACAAACGTCGATATCACTCGATCCAAGCAACTTTGCGAGCAAAAATAAAAAAAATACCAACATCCTCGTTAAAACTCATCTCTCAAAATCCATAAAGCCGAGCTACGCTATACCATCCCATTAGATAACCGAGCGCGACTCGAAAAGCTACGTAAGAGTTATAAAACGCCGAGTCTCCGCACATGCAGATGTGCTTCCGCGTTTTGTGGCGATGACATGGTGCCACTGCACTTTCTTCCAGTCCGAAAAGAAAAGGAGAGAAACGGGCAAAACAGAACGGCATCTTGCGCAATATCTCGCGCGACAATGCGTCCCGCGTATTAACAATCAAAAGGAGAGATACGCGCGGGGGGGGGCAGTCGAACATCGAAGTTTCTGAAGGTATACGCGCGCTTGTGTGTGTGAGTGCGTGTCACGTGCGCGTACGGCTTTCCAAAGGCGCCTGCGCTCGCTCGCCTTTACACTGACCCAAATACCTCGAATAACGGAGTGAGAGGCTCGAGAGAGTATAGGTAGTTTGTGTGTTGTTAGCAGATTTCTAGGTGCGAATAATACGTGCGAATTTAATCGAGAGTGATATATTCGGACAACATACAGCGAGATACTCGGTTGTATAATTTATTTACTTGGGCGCAGCATCCGAATCTCTGGCGATGGGGCGTCGGTGTCATAAGAATAGTTTTTGGGTTAACGTCTCTTCGAGAAAGAAAATTAACATATTTTAGCTATCGAACTGAATAATAAGAGGAGCGACTCCCCGCAATGCAAAGTATTACGTGCATGTGAAATCAGTGAGAAGCTTGCATAACAATGAATGTTTTCGTACAATTAGCGAAACAAACACGGCTATCGTCTCTTTTATTCAACTGTGGGCGAGCTTGCGGACCTCAAAAATGTCTGCATTGATGAAAGCTCAATCGACGTAAGGATGATTGAATTCAGGATGAAGTTTTCCTGTTAACCACAAATACCGGACGTGGAAGTTTTCTTGTTCAGCAACACGTATACAAGCGAGTTCAGAGATCGATTTTAATTGGATATACACGATCACGATTGATGACGGATCGCCGCGAAAGTCGACGGGCTATTCTCTTTGAGGCAGCTGCAGGTGATTTATCCCCTACAATTTTTGGGATTTCATTTGTATTTGATGAATTACGAACTTTGAAATGTTGTCTGGGTAGTTTTTTTTTTATGATTTTGTTTGAATGTTTTCGAGCGAATAACACTACGTTTTTAGAAGGTGATACAGGTACATCTGGTTGTTTGCGTTTCGAAAAGAAATTCTACAGGGCGTAAAGAGTAAATAATATAATATTATTTTGCGGGATAATTTTTTTTTTGTGGGAATTTGTCAGCGCATATTTAACAAGAGTATATCTAAGGCGCTATTTTCTATAATTTGTCAGCAATCTTTGTTACTGACTATTTAGCATCTTTAATAAATTGTGAGAAAAACTTAGTTAACCTTAAAAGTTTAGTTTACGGCGTACATTTCGAGGAGCAAGAGTTTCGAGATGTTCCAGTGCGCGTTTTGAGCCTTTTTTGACAGTTGTGGCTTGGCAAAATGAGTCTAATTCGTGTTTGTTCATATTAGGTTGTAGCTGCTGTTGCTGTTGCGGAGGTGATGAAAGCTTGATTTTTGATATCTGATTGCAGATTTGATTTACACGTCTTTTAATTTTTCTGCTTTTTTCCGTAGGTGACGGTGATTTTATATGCATGTTTTTCTTTAAATTTCTTGCCAAGTCTGAAACTGGGCTAGTCGAAGAAGATGGAGTGTATGATTTGGAATTCATCTTGGAGGCGTTAGTGAGGCTCCAACAAGAATCAAACGCTGATTGATTATAGTTGTGACGAACTGCCATATTTATACCCATCAGATGATGGGTGGGGTGTCATTATGGTGGGTGGGGTGGCATTTTTGACGGGTGGGGTACTGCACCCGGTTAATGGGGTGTCGTGTTGGACAATCTATATTGCCGAAATATATAATGAAAAAAAAATTAAAAATATACATTAAGATAATAAATCATCTTGGGCAGGCTTTAAATGCGAATGATGCCCGCGAATCAAACCTGATATGTTTAGATAGATCATAATAACTGTAATTTAATATAATTACTGCTGAAACCTAAGTAGTTACGTGAGAATTCCGAATTTATCGTAAAAAATGCAACTTATCTGTATCCCACTAATTAACAATGCGTATACGCACTTCTAAATATAACGCATAGAGAAAGCTTTCAGACTCTGTTCGTACATATCCTCTAACATTAAAATAACAACATCGGATTCAAGAGCAACAGTGCATTCCAGGATTACAATAGTTACCTCATCCGAGCAAAAAGTTTCTCCTTGTGGTCAAGGAACACCGATCGAAGCCATATGCCGCAGCGATACGAATAATAGGAAAAATGCTAACTCGTTTTTCTCTTATTACACAATTTTCACTCGCCACATGCTGTATGTATCCCCAACATGAAATTTCCTTTAAATTTCTACACGTATATACTCGGCAACGTTCCACTTTTCGCCGCATTACGGCTCGAAAGAATTCGTTATATAAACGGCTGTGGAATGAATCACCCGCGCATATTCGCGGGGATAGAGTTATCGCTATGAAATTCGCCGTTATTCTTGTCAAGTTTCTGTCTAGTTCTAAGTTTTTCTAAATGTTATAAAAATAAAAAATTATAAGCGTCTGTAGAAAATCCCGAGCGAAAATATATCGACACGCACAAGGGATTATAGTTTATTGTAGGGTTTTTATAGCTTTTTATGAACGATGGTCATAGCCGACAGATACGCTCGGAAAGAAGGACCGTGCTTACAGCAGGTATAGAGTAGCGCTAGCGCGCAGGTTTATGGCCCACGCCAAGCTCGTCCACGCAGCAGCGTCTTTAGCAGGGAAAACCCAAGATCGATCTGTCCCTTCGCAAGCAGGTATACAAAGTGAGCATCAGCTTCTGCTGCGACCAGAGTTGTTCTGCTCGACAAGAACTATCCAGGCAGTCAGTCTCGCACGAGCATCGACACGAGAAGTAGCGCTTTCGTACATTGTGATCGATGTGTCGTTAGTGTAATTTTCCTCTTCTAATATTTTACCTTGAATAAAGTTCTAGTTTTCTTATATTTTAAATTCATATTGTCAGCACCTTATTTTTGCACCCAGTCAACCGTGGAAAAAATAATTCTATTATCATCGCGCTCTGATTTGCATCTCACGCAGGTGCAGCGGTTATTTACATATCTCCGTGATAGATAAGTCTCAATTAATTCATCGAAAACTACGCGAGTCCAATAACTAGTTCCAGCTAAAAATAGATACGATATATCCTCGTCGTGCTTACATTTTTTCGCGCATATCAATTACCGGAAACGAAAACGCGATCAATCATAATATTCCAGGGTAAACAAGGAGAACATGATTTTCAACGTGTTCTCGCGAAAAAGTGTTCATAGAACATTTGAAATCTCGGCATATATACTATGCGGTATATCAAAGAGCGAGATCTCAGCATTGTGTCAGCAGATGCTAAAAACGGGATAAAAAATAATTTATAGCGCTTTCAGCTCTCTCGGATCGCAAAAGAGAACAACTGCACACAGGAAAAGGCTTTCATATATTGTTATATATATACGTAGAGTTCTTGCGCCCGGATTCTGTATCCTATATATATTTTCCATGGTTTTTAAGCCGGGCGTTACGCCGACTGAACTCGCTCTATAGCTGTTATAACGAAAACTTCGCTCTTTTCTTCAGGAAGTAACGTTCGGATGCACGCGAAAAAAGCATCCGTGGATATAAATATCGCTATTGAGTGACCTTTAAAGCGATGCAGATATTCGGATGTTATATACAGGCGCTGATGATTATTTGCATCAGCTTAAATACAAGAGGTGAAATCGATTGTAAACTGCATCGTTGTGTCCGTGATATAGCGACTTCCTCTGCGCGGGCGATTACGTGTATGGAGCGAAGGATAAAGAATGCGCGTTCCGGAAGGTATTGTTTGCGTTTTTATGGGGTCTCTGATGCTGCAGTTTGTATAACTGCGTACGAAATTCACGAGTGTAGTCATTTTCGTAATTAATGAAGTGTTAACGACCAGAATTAAAACTTCGTTTCTCTTGACGGTTTCTCGAAAACGAGCCACGATAAAAACTTGAAGCACCGAGATACGGGCTATTATAATAAGCGCTCATTGCAACGCATTCGCATCGAAATAACAAAATCGAGTTATTAATCACCCGACCAATACACGCGCAGCGGCATGCTGTTATTAAACTAATTTATTTCCGACTGAACTTCGCAAACCACGTCTACTTTTCATCGAGAGGATCGTATAATGTACGAGCCGCGTGTTTAACGCAAAATTACCGCGTAAAATTGATAATTAACAAGAGAGAAAAACCATTTCGTCATCTTGACAGATACGCCGATGTTTCCTCCAACGTACTGAGTTTCCCGCAAAGAAGAAACTGCTTTTACTAGCTGACCGTGGCCTCGTGTAGCTCTGATCTGATCTGCATTCATACCTGCGTTCGTTGAACTCTTTCTCACGAGTTTTCTGGAAAGCGAAATCAGGGAATATCCTCGCGTTTACGTTGCATGCGCGTGAATATTCTCGCGTCTGCTGGTATAATGAAACTTGAGCGCAAAACCTAATTTATGATAAGTTTTTGAGTTAATTATCGAGTATGCACCTACAGCCGGGGGCTTTTACTTCGGTATAAACAAGGATATACTTTGTGCTTTCTAAAAGAGCTACGTATACGCTTGTTTTAAAGGAAATCATACGACGCTGAATTTTCAAAAGTTGAAGTTTGCCCTCTTATCTCGAGTTCAAAATTATTAAGGAACTAACTGCTGGATATGAGATAATTACACGCTTGAATATATGCAAATTAAGGACATTGCTATAAAATGCTCTGTTTGTTTTTCGAAAATAATCTCGGCGATATACTTTAGAATTACAGCTTGTGTAGATTAACGGATTATTCAACTCTCACGTACACACGTGCGCGTGTGTGCATATCAGGTTTTCAATGCTAATTGATTGCACGTCACCATACAGTTAGCTGGGGACTTTCAAAATTTGAAATGTCCGTTATATAATCTGACTTGTTGGATGTTTGAAAATACATACATACATCTAGAGTAAGTATCTTAAGTCGCAAGTCTCCGATTGTATCATTCGAAGTGGTTATTTCTTTTTGGACGAAATTTATAGTTGTTATCACAGAACATTACGAGATAAATTGTTCCCGTAATATGTATCCTTACTGAAATTTAGGTAAAAAATTGAATTCCAATGTTCACGCTTCAACACTCTTTCCAGTAAGTGAAGATAGGTGGCGCACAGGGGCTTTCCTACTTCCCTCATTGCATTCTACTATCTTGCTTTGGTCGCTCATCCTGTTACTGCTGAAGGTTATCTCGCAGAGCATGTTCTTAGCTTTAATTGTGGATATCTAACTTCATTCCATACGCTCTTTATGAAAGATCTTAAGATATATGTTTATTCAGCATGAAAATAGTCAATGTAATCTTCATAAATTGACTTCCACGCAGTTTTCCAAATCTACATCAAACTACATCTCTGCGATAATAATTCTATTTCAAACAACGCGCAGCGCAAAGTGTCAACTGAAGTCAGCAGTCGTACACCGTAAACGCTATACATAACCGAAACTTTCACCCTAATTACTCTCTTATCTGCAAATGCGTAATAATAACATCGCTGCAGTCAACTATCATATTTCATGTTTCCTGGCAAAAATATCGAGGAACTCGCTTGAGCAAAAGAAGGAGCGAGTGTGTGTACGCAAAATACTCGCACAAGAAAACGCGATTATTCCATAACGACATAATCGAAGCGTTATCTAGGCGCAATTTCTTCCTAGGAATTTCTTCTCCTATATTCATCTCACATTATAATACTATCGCCGCTCTCTATCTAATATGCGATACTTTCCTCGTATATTTGCACAAGCTGTATTCAGCCAACGCACTTCCCACCATAAGTATAACGTTGTCTGGAAGCACAATCATTCGAAGATCATACCGTTATACGTATGTACCCGGGAACAAGTATACTTCAGTGTCGTTAATTTATCGTTGGCTGGGCTCACACCCTCGTCTCTAGACTCGATCCAGTCGGCAATTCCCCGAGGAAACGATAAATTTCACGGCAGCTTCGTCTCGAGACAACTCGGATATGTGCACTGCGAAAAAGAGACAGTGAGAGACCAGCTCGTAAACGTAGGAGAACGTCGAGGTTGGAAAGCTGCTGGCTACCCGGTGAAAAGCCGTTCCAACCGCACATACACACATGCGTATGGATAAATAAACCGATTAGATTATACCGGAGCGATTAA
This sequence comes from Trichomalopsis sarcophagae, assembly GCA_024372645.1. Classification (NCBI taxonomy): domain Eukaryota; kingdom Metazoa; phylum Arthropoda; class Insecta; order Hymenoptera; family Pteromalidae; genus Trichomalopsis; species Trichomalopsis sarcophagae. The sequence goes on along the minus strand of QLSS01000033.1, from coordinate 254,332 downwards.
TGCAGATTAACGCCGCGAGGTAGTTCGCGTCCTTTTTGCCCCGCGAGCGAACGCGTTGCTTTAATTGGCGACGCGAGCGGATGCATAGATGTCGTTATTATTTACGCTGACTGCCTTTGTGTAATGTCAGCTTGAGAGATCGATGATTTCGTTTGGTTTTCACCCGGAGATTCGTAATGCTATGGATACGGGTTGGATCGCTCTGGCTTGATTTTTAGTCATTATCCAGGCGGAGGGAAGTGGCTTATGTAAGGCAGCTGCGTCTGGATTCGAATTGAGCCGTTAGCTTGGATTAGTAGATTAGGATTCGTAATTGAGAATCGTGAAGATTGTATGGTGTTTACAAAATTTGTGTTTGGATTGCTAATATTTGCGGATTCGTCGGTTTGTCGTCAACATCAGCATTAAAGAAAACGTATCACAGGGTTCTTGACAGACATTTCGTTCATGTAGGACAGCTTACCGCATCTGCTTGTGGTCAAACTTTGGAGGTGAAACATTACAGAAGCTCTTAAACTGAAATTAGCGGCTAGAGTATGCAATGTTTACTTAAAAAAGCGTGCGTGGTTGCTGTCAATGATGCCAAAGAAACGACGTCTTCATATGTGTATACATACAATTTGCAAGATATTTACGATGCACGTAAAAAAAAGCAAACGTTCATCTTGTGAAATTTCAACAATGATCGCTCAACCGAGTCCGATCGCTCAATCTTCTCCCCATCGTGTTTTCCAATATTTCGCAAATCAACAGGTGCTTTGAAAATTGCACGACAGCTCACTCGTTCTCCAACTCTTCACACTATTCACAATCCGCAGTCAACCTCGTTCTACACTTTGTTAGCTGACATTGATCGTCGCGTGGGAGCCGAAGCCGATCGGCAACAATGGTGGTTAACTAGGGGGAAAGATCGCGGAGCAAGAAAAAAACTGCCTCGTGAACAACTAGGTCGTGGTCAGCCAGTGCTCGGACGAACGTCCTTCTCAAAGCGAAAAAAATAAGCAGCTACCGATTTTTCCTGCGGCAATTCTAACCACTTCATTTCCTTACCCTCGAAACTTTGAAGCGCCGCGGCTATAATTGGCTAATAACGATTTTCACGCGGCGGCGCGCTTTCTCGACTGCACAGCCGTATGGTCGGCTCTGCGCGGATAAATAGCCGAGCGGAATTTTATCCGTCCGTTATATCTGGTTTGAAATTGCAATGCGGAACGACCTCGAACTTCCGAGTAGAGCGAGCTCCGTTCGTGCAGTAGTGTTGTGTACAGTTGCAGCCGTAGGTCAGCGTGTAGCGAGCGGCACGCGGATATAACGATATTAAAGCTCGAGACTTTCCTTCATCCATAATTTACCGACGACTGTATTCGCGAAACGATGGGATCGTCGTCCCTCGTGGAAAGAAGTGTCTTTTCATTCGTCAGATTGTAGGTTAATTCCTGTAGGAAGTCGTTTTCGCAGCGATTTCCTTTCTAAATCTGATGTACGCGACTTTTGGTTCACCGTAAGGCCGTTAGGCGGCGCGTGAAACCTTCTAGCGATCTGATTGTCTCTTCGCTTACATAAATAATGCGTTCACGTAATAAATCGATCGAATTAATTGGGACCAGACCTAGCTTTTACGAATCAGTTAATTTAACCAAACGATCTTATCTCCCAGCGCGAAAACTAGCGCTCACACATATACAAACGCCCAGCAGCTCATTATCGGCTCAACCCGCTTTCCATCGTCCGCGCGGGTAATTTAGCGAGATCCTCGTCTAGTTAGCTCACGGAAACAAGACGCGTGCATCGCGATGAATTTTTATGGGCTTCTCTCTAATGGAAATCAAGGTCTCCCGAAATTGTAAAAGAACCATCGTCGGGCATTCCAAGCGAGTGTAACACTCGCGATGTATACACCTATACGTACTCACGCCTACGTTAGGTTAGAGGCGAGCCACGGAGAAAGCGCGAGTACAGCTGCTGCTGCTGTTGGCCGACTTGGCCAGAGCTATAACAGAGTGT
>QLSS01000033.1:207440-252228 GCA_024372645.1 Trichomalopsis sarcophagae | reverse complement strand
TATATATATATATATATATATATATATATATATATATATATTCTAGCAGGCACGGCTATCGTCTACTGGGTGTCTTGAAAGTAGATTTTCTAGGGAAAAAAGTCTTTTTTATGGGTGTACGGAGATTTTGTTGCCTGTGTTGAGGAGATTTTCTGGATCGGTGTTTATATAGCTGGATTTTTCGGCATATCATTGTTGGTTAAATCTTTTATTTTGTTCGCGATGATGAATCATGTGACGGAATAGAGGAGGATGTATGATTTTGTTTGGAGGTTCAAAGAGACGCGTGCAGAGCGCCAGTACGTGAGCCTGTTACGAATAAACTTTGCTTCTTGACTTTCGGCTTTTAGAAAGTGCGATATCGTGAATATTAAATCATAACAGCCATACGTATCTCGAAATTACGAGTGATTTTGTAAAGTAATGTCAACAATCGTTGTTTTTGCATCACACGTGCGGCTAGAAACCGTACTAGCCCATCGATATTATTTTATGTTCATGTGACGATGCGCTGTGCAAAACCGTTCAAGACAATACCGAGCAAATCTCACGAAATCCCAGCATTCCTCGTGGAAAGCGAAAGAAACATTTTCGTTCTCCATCTCAGGAAAACTTTCTTTTTCCGCGTTACATACCAAGTTTCATTCCAGCCGCGCGACTAACACAAAGCTCGCGCTATACCCCGACATATCTCATAATCAGGAGGAAGAAAACTGAAGCAAATCGATCCCACGCTCGAAACACCGTGCAATTATACATTCGCGCTCGCCGTGTGCGCAAGATCGGCATTAATCCGTAACGCTCGAAATCCGCAATCGAGGAATAAACAAGTGTGGTGCAACATACTCGATTCTAGAAGCATCTCGAGAGAAGAAAATTCCGCACTCACATTTTCGATGCTACTCTCTCATGTCACAGCTGCAGCTCTTCGCACACCTCCTCTCTCTTTCTCTCTCGTCGCCGGTACAGTCGCCGCACTAAAGAAGAATAGAAAAAGAGTCCTCTCGTAGACCGGTTGATAACGATAACGTATACCGATCACACACGCGCGGGCAGTGTCGCCCTTTTGCTCGACAATTTATTGTACATCGACGAAAAGTGTGCTGAAGGATCGGTATAAAGAGAAGCGTCTCGACAGACCGGAGCTCGCGAGCGCGGCGAGTATAGTACAAGTGTAGCCTTAGCGTTTAGCGGTGAGAGGCCGGTGCTCGACTGACGTTCCCGTGCACGCCGGATATTCACTTGTCCTGGGGAATATTCGCGCCGCCTCACACACACACTCACCCACAGCTGCGGCAGCGCTAGCTCCGTTACACGCTGTGGCTTCTCTCTACTACTACTACTACTACAGAGCTACTATTTTACTGCTGGACTGTATTACAAAGCTGCGCTTGAGCGAGCGCTAGGAAATGCGGAGTGAAGCGCGAGGCTCTTCTTTCTCCGAGCTGATTATAGCGCACGCGAAGCGGAATTTGAATAAAGATATACTATGCGTTGTTATGCAGAGATTTTTTTTATCATTCTTGTCGCGTATTCGATTTGTGGTGACGATTGCAGGCTTTTAAGCGTCGTTCATGAGATTGACAAATGTTTGGGATAATTGCTGCCGATTAAACTAGACAACAAAATTGACTATTTCATGCTTTGGTGTGCATGAGAATTTCTTAATAAGGCTCGATTGTTAGGCAACGAATAATAGGTTTGTCGAAAAATTCTGCATTGGAAAGTGAGGCGTACTGTGAATATTGGAATGATTTTGGATAAAAAATTAAACATATATTTAGTGAAAAATAATTCATTTACGGAGAAAGTTAAATCGCTCGATAAGACTTTTCCAAGGTATAATGTTGTAGAATTTTCCTGAAAGCCTTTTTTTGCGCTTGCTTTGTGTACCAGAGTATTGGTAAAAGTTCACAAGATTGTTATCGATTAAAATTTACCATTGAAAACAGCAATATAATACTGCAGCAATATTCTTTGTAATAGAAATTGATGTATCCTATATTTCACATCTATAATATGCGTATGTCATTCCGTGTTTCTAATAAGTATAGGCATTTTGTAATGGATATCTTCGAAAAAAAAATAATGAACCAACAAGACTTGACCGTATACGCATGAGAAGAAAGTGAAACCGAATCTTGGCCGCATAACAACGAGACGGTCTTCAATAAATTGTAATAGACACAGACTGCATTTATATGATCGCCGCGACTAAAACAGGTATTCACAATCAGTACGACGTTCACCAGCATAATTTGCTACATAAATCATAGGGCCCGCGGAGTTGAAAACAAATTTTCGCCGCCGTTGCTGCTGTTGAGATAAAAAAATATGAAATCTGATACGTTTAATTTCTCGTAGTCTATAAAACGGGTTCAGCGAAAAATATTGTATACTGGAAGGATCAGCAGAAGTACGTGGCAGCGAAACATCCTTAGCTGAAAGTCTGTAATTGCATTTACACTTGCAGGGCCGTGAGAATATGAGATCCGGCCGAACAAGTTCTCTCGCAAAGAAGCAAACGAACTAACAATCCAGAATGTCTTCTTTCACTTTTGAAATGTCTCTTTCCAATGCCACTATAACAGGCTGAATTTGTTTGCCCACGACGCACGCGCTTTTTACATATTTCTCGCTATAGGGATAAGTACGTGATATAAACTGGCTTTCGTTTTAAAAATTTTCTTTCCTAAAAGTTTCCTCGTCTGCGATCGAACTAATACTCTTAGATGGATATAGGTTGACGTGTGGATGCAGTAACTATTTATGAGTTGGAATTCGTGTTTTTGTTTACTGATTTATTGTTTATGATTTTGAGGTATTCGAAATATGCGTTGTATAAGTGCACATTTTCTTGAAATCCATTATTGATGATGAATTGTTGCACATAACTAACATATTTAAATTTAAATTTTTCTTAAAATAATGTGCCATACACGTACATTTATAGTTATTAGATTTATGGCAGATGAATAATCAACACCATTTCTTTAATATTTAATTTATTTCTTGAAAAACTATCCATGCGTGTTTTGATATAAAATTAGAAATCACAAAAATTAATCTTAATCTTAGAGATCAAAAGAGAACATTTTTTTACCTTCAGCACCTCTTTTTGGTCCACAATCCGACTCTCACTCTCGCTATAATCTGCCTTTTTCGCAAAGAGAGAGTGACTTGCAACAAATACCTATACGTTACGTTATACACGTAAGAGCATATCACTTCGTATCCAAAAGGATTTTAATATCGGTATAATATATGTTGACTATAAAGATTTAATGGCGAGAAACTAATAAAAAAGATGCAGTTACGATGTTATTATAAATACCGATGAATGTTCGTAAAAATTCTAATTCATTTTTCCATTAAATTTTTAATTTCTAAACGCTGATCAATCAATAATTGCACATATACCAATGTGAATTGCTTGTGCACAAGAAAGGTTGATATAGATTTATATTTGCAGAATTATTTGCAAATAACTCAACTTACTTGCAAATTGATGATCACAACTTTAATTTAAAAAAATTCACAATAAGAATATCACAAAAAAATTTTACGTGTTTGAAAGCAGTTTTCGATTGGATCCGTTTATATATAAGGAGCATTGCTACTGTACTGCAATCTGGCGGCAAAAAGTGCTATGATCAATTGAAGATATGAATCGAGTACATGTAAAATAAAAAAAAAACATTTTCGCAGCAAAATCCTTATTTTTGCTAAATTATTGGATACACACTTACTTTATACAACGCGTAATATACCACGATTGCAATAACATTTCATGCCCAATCAAGCCTCTCAATTATCTCGCCTAATTTTGTCGTCCAAAACCCTTTAAGAGCCATCTTCCATCATTACAGATTCGACGCAGATAGCAGGTAAAATCTTGTCCATTACAAGTTTTACACAGGCGTCAGAGTACATTATCCACGATAATAGGCAAAATTACAATGTTGCAAAACAAGGAAACCGCATCACGGCTAACCGACCAGCGACTTGTGGCAATGACGATGAATTATCGAATCTGCGGGACACTTCTCCTTGGTATCTTTCGATTTTGCGACACACGCGCATCTGCGGGTCCTGCAAAACGATAAAAATTGGCAGTTTGCGCAATTTGATTGTGAAATAACCGATTTTCTCGCTGGATTATATTGCAACGAAAGATAATTTTGCAGATAAATATTAATGCTGAATATATATTTACCGAGGGGTAAATTTACCGAAAAACGAAGTGCCAACGGTCAAAATATTCGATTTTCAAAAGTGCCGAAAAATTATTCACGACGGGTAAAAATGCCGAAAGTTAAAAATGCCGAATCATATATGTTGATCGGTAAATGAACAAAATTTTGATTATTTTGAACAAATCTTAGTTTTCGGCATTTTTAACTTTCGGCATTTTTACCCTTCGTGACTTTTTTTCGGCAATTTTAACTTTCGGAAACTTTACTTAATGGGATTTGTTTTTTCAGTATTTTGAATTTTTGGTGTTTTTATTTATCTGTAAAATAAGCTTTCGGTACATTTCTCCCCACGATTCAAACAGTCCTTACACACTCCGCACACTCCATACGATTCACACATGCACTAGGTCAGCGCCGTCAGCTCAAAAAAGAGCGCAAATGACTGGCCAATACGCTCTTTAGTCTTTTGCATTTATTATTTGACTTTTATAGCGATTGCAATTAGTGGTTATGGTCAATTTAGTGAGACAACTTATACACATAAGTATTAAAAGTATGTGCCATGAAAGACAACGAAACCGAAGTTAAAAATTACATTTATGCAGTAAATATCAACTTTAAGCATGCACAAAAGCGTCATTTGGGCTCTTTGAGTTGATACAGTGCGTGTGTGCTGCATGTGTGATGTGGATCGTCACACAGTCCCATGCACCACGAAGTTACAGAATAAGGCCCAGGTTACCTACCGTAGCAGCATCCTACGACGAAGCGGAGAAAACTTTGCAGTCCGCCGCTTCTCGGGAAAATGGAACACAATTGGATTTCGACAGACGATGAGCCTGAGGCTATGTAATGTAACAGAAAAACGTATCAAAAGCCAATAAAAAAAAAAACAAATGCTGAAAGTCTGAGGCTTGAAGTCTACTGATTCATTCAGGTTTTTGTAATGTATTTTGATCCTCTGAACGTGTATTAGCAAGGTGTTTGGCGCTAAAGGTAATTAAAAAACGCAACTAAAGTATTTTTACAGTTTTGCACTCTAAAGATATAGTGACTAATTGTTTATACAAATTTCAGATAAAAGTGTTATGTAATAAATTTTCTTATAAAATAAACTATTAATAATAATTATCGGAAATTTAACTTTGTAATTGCGAGTCTGTTATACATTTGACAATTTTTTTAACGGAAAATAATCTACTATACGACAAAACGTATTAGAGTTTTTACTTATTAAATTTGTACCAAAAATTGAAATAAAATATTTTTTTAATCGCAAAAGTAGAAAAATTATGATATTGTTGATGAAAGGGTTAATAAGTTTTTGCTTTGGAGAGTATAACTATCAGGTTTGATAATTTCGCACTGTCAATCAGTTTCATTTAGTTTTTCAATATCTGTCTCGTTATCGAAGCCTAATATATTCATTAGCTTAACTTTCATTAACTGGCAGTGTAACCAAGTGTCTTTCCTGTAAAAGCCAGACATTAAAAATCACCTCCCAGCTGCTTTATGTTCAATGCTTTTAAGCAATAGAACAATTTTATATCATTCAATTATCCTGCTAGAGAAAACCACATGTTGACCTGTTTCATAAGATCTTTATAATATTTTTTTTCTATAATTTGCAGCTATTTGAAATGCAAAAAGGTCGCGTCCTGCTATGCAACAGCAAAGTTGGAAACTGCAAACCCGGACGTTATTAATCCAGCAAATCCGCACAGTGCAGCATATGCGCCCGATCCACATGCTATGGACGTAGCAAGATTCCAAGATGCACTAAAGCATGAAATACAGACAGGTCGAATGTCCCCAAGAGATGCATATGACACAATTGCACTACTGTGAGTATAATTCAGTTTCTTGTACATTTTATGCAAAATATATATTGCTTTTGTTTGAATGCAGATATCCGGATGGTGGAACGAGAACACCATACCCCCAGATACTTCCAAGTATCAAGAATTGGAGAAGACAAGTAATTTCCACCAATCCTGAAAACTTGCAAGCATTTGCGCATCAATTAGCTGCTCCTGCAAGTCTTGCTACTGCAGTATCGCAGTGGAGATTTGACATCAACACTTTTCGGAGACAACAATGGAGACAGTCACATACGTCTGTATGACCAGACATCCTTGAACCATGTACAAGAAAGTATCACAAACTTTCAAATGGACTCCACTTATTAGGCAACCCCAAATGTCGAGAGAGCCATGAGATATGAGAAGCCCTGGTGTATTTGAACAATTATTTGCAGTTTGATCACTTTCTAGACAGCCAGAAGTCTTACATGCTCATGAGAGGTACTGAAGCACGCATCTTTTTCCAGAAGTCAAGGCTTATCCTGTCTAGAAAGTGATCAAACTAGGCAGTCTTGTTCAAATACACCTGCAGGGCTTTTGTTTAAAGTTGCAAGTTTTATTCGTGCTTTGGGGTATAGCTTTTTGATTTTGTAACCTAAAAATTTTTTTCGAATAAATAGTAGTAAATGTTGTTATAATATAATTTCTTATGACACATAATTTTTGTTATTTTTACATGCCATCTCACTTATGTGAATTATAATGTCAAGAAAGACAGAGGTAGCCTATAGATGTGTTTGCGAGGATATTCGAGCAAAAATGCCAAATGCTAATTTTAGACTTATTGGGAGTGATTTTGAAATCGCTCAAAGAAACGCTATTCGTACAGTGTTCCCTAAAGCATTTAGGTCAGCTGCTACGTCCATTTCATAAGAGTAAGTAGTATTCTTGATTATTTTTTGTAACGAAAAAGTTTAATTGAATTAATGAATAAATAATTTTTTGTAACAGGCTATCCTCGGAAAAATATCAAGCTTGGGACTCGCTGACTTTGTGAGAAACCACAAGGAGGCAAACTTTTTTGTAAGGAAGCTCTTGACCACTTTAGCTTTCCACCCGGAAGATCACATTGGCAGATTATTTGAGATGCTCATTGAATCTTCACCACTAACTACCAGAAGAAGACTGCAGCCTTTTTGTTTATACTTCAGTGACTTTCGGTTGCAAACAATCGGAGCTGCAGGTTTTTCTATTTTTGGCATTGCAAACAGAACCAATAACATCATTGAATCCTACCATATTAGGCTTCTCCATCGCATGGGTGATCATCCACTTGGATGGAACTTCGTATGTATGTTTTTTAAATAATTTACTAATTTGTGTATTTACAAATATGATTCATCTGTTTAAGTATAATTGTCTAGTCATTCCAATCTTTCAGTAAAATTAAAAAAAATAATGCAACTTTCATGGGTTAATGTAACGGCGCTCAAAGAAGTACATCGCACTCTGCGTCAACCACGTTACCTTTCCATATATAGAAACAACCAATTGCAAAGAGGTATGTGCAGTTTCACTAGACTTTGCACTTAGGGTTTGCGAGTGAATACTCGCCAATATACTCATAGTTCAACCATTGCAACAGTAATAGTAATATTAATAGCAATGACAGATGCAGGGTTGCTGGTACAAACATACAGCCAGCAACCTTAATCGGATTTATTTTATTTTGCTAAAAAAAATACTTGCATTTATTTATAGTACTTATAGCACAATAAAAATTTGGTTCTAGCATGGCGTCTGCTCTACTTGCAACACGTCTCTCTACAAAGATTTCTCACTATTTGTGCCAATATTATTGGACCACAAACCCTACTAAATAAAATGGACTCGTTGACACTGTCGAGATTGACAGCCATACTTCAGTTGGAACAAGTATTTCAGGGAGCTGTTGCTCCTCGTAATAACAGTTTGTATATATTATTTTGATCGCCCTTATTTAAAATAAATTTAAATTAATTGAAAAATTTATTTTAGTGTCTTGTATAGGAGCAGATCTAGAATTCAACTTTGGGATCATAGCCGCTTATAGAGTAAACGAGAGGCTAATATTAAACGATAACGTTTTGCGAAATCCGGTGCAGGACGTAATAGATGGTGAGTGTATAAATAAACTTATTTATTAGGTGTAAGAATTGCTTTGCAGTGTAACGCTACAGCTTCGCCCTGGAGGTGTACAAGATCAATTATGTACAATTGAGGGAGTTTCAAGTCAAATGGAGGAAGATCTGGGTCCGTTGCCAGCCCCCGGTGTAGTAAACGATGTCCCCGCGCCGGTTCCTGGTGTAGCAAACGATGTTCCCACGCCGGTTCCTAGTGTAGCAAACGATGTCCCCACGCCGGTTCCCGGTGTAGAAGTAAATGTTATACAGCCGGTACCCGCCATGGCAGATGATGCCCCTGAGCCGATCCCTTGTGAAGCGGTTAATGTTCCTGGTGTACCAATGGATGTTGCCCATCTGGTCCTTGGTGTTGCAGTTCATCTCCCTGAGCCATCTGAACCAGTAGCAAGACAGACAAGAACTTAAATATCTGGATCTTCTTTTATATCATTTAATAGTGTATTACGACACTAGTGCGGTAAAGTAGTTTTACATTCCTTTGTTTGAAATCCCTTTACCCCCCTAGTATCGTACGATATTTTATGATACAACGTGCGTAAACCGACATTTAGCGAGTGCATTTTTGCACGAGCGTGGCATAAATCGAGGTTTACGCCACAGCGTGTTATAAAATTAATAAATATTAATGAATGCTTTGTGCATACAATTTCTGAAATTTGTATTATATGAGTTGTTAAAATATTCTTATTTACAACGGATGATCATGAAATCTGAAAAAGACCATATCGGTGTGCTTGATGAAGTACAACCCTAACATGATTGTAATAGTGGTGTTCACTAATTTTTTTTAAATTCGTGCTTGATGAAGTAGGTGATCAATCGAGTGATCTTTCGCTTCTCCATGAATTAAAAACATCATTTTCTTACTTAACTTTGTAACACAAAAATCTTGTTTATTTTCTTTCTTTATTTTTTGAAACATAACCTAACGTGCTTTTTTCTTATTTAGATATATGCATTGTTTGCTTGACTGACCGCAGGACGGTTGCATTTGTACCCTGTGGTCATTACTGCTGTTGTATGATTTGCGGCAACAGATGTCAAAGGGAAATGGGGCGATGCCCAGCATGCCGCCAGGAATCGATAGCTATTATGAAAGTATATTTTTAGTGTGTGCTATTTAATATTATTCAGCATTTTGTAATTTTTTTTTAAAAGACATTTTATACAACGGTAAACCTCAGCATTCTTTTATAATAAAAAAAGTTCCTTGATATTATCCTTTATATTATCCTATACAAAACAGTGTCGTGCATTGCGAATAGCTCATACGTGTTTGTTTCAATGTAATATTAAGAGAAGCTTTATAGTACGAGAGAAACGCTGCAAGATCGACCATTGAAAACAATTAATTATTTAGAAAGCTTTGGTACGCTTTAAGCATTAAAAAGGGAGAAAAGATTAATTCTCTTAGTTCTACGTTTTTATTTATGGTGAATGTTATCCGAATCCTTACACACTTTCTCCCGGTGGGTGCCTATCACCACTACACAGCGCGTCCTCGGGTTGCGGATAGAGGAACAGCCCTTAAGAAAGAGATTAGCTGCGAATAAATTGAATAAGCAGCCGCGGATAGTCGATAGGAACAGGCGTGGGTGTGATGAGTCCACACTGTCGAACGCATTCATCTAGAAACACTACGCAAGCAAGCGCCACAACAAAAAACACTTCACATTATCTTTTATCTCTCAATCTATCTCTTTCATCACACAGTACAAAAATGGGCAAAAATCCTGCTGCCGAGGAGGATGCGGGAGCGATGACAACTGCCCCAAAAGAGGATGTGTAGAATGATTCGTCACCTGGTCTTACGCGGTAACGATGCCAGCGAAGGCGAGCTGCCTTGCAGGGGGGCGCTAGGATGCGAGAATGAAACAGTAGTGTGTCTGATGACAAGTTGACACTGTCCTCGTCAAAGTCGGAAAGCTCTCATACTTAGTTCTAGAGAGATATGGGGGTTATCACCTCTAGAACGGTGGACTCACCTGCGATCGGAACAGGATCCAACGCGCGCGGGTTTAACATACTATCATGGATCAAAAAAATCAAAACCAAACCAAAAGGGACTTAAGGGTCGGAACTTGGAATGTTCGTAGTCTATACAGAGCAGGCGCGTTTAAAGAACTCGTAAAGGAAGCTGATAGGTACAGTCTAGATTTGGTAGCAATACAGGAATCGCGGTGGCCAGATGGCGGAGTACTAGCATCGGGTAACTTCACGTACCTGTATGGGGCAGGCAGCGGAAGATTTCTCTATAGGCACCGGATTTCTCGTAAGCAAAAGCATCATACATTCGGTTAAAAGTTTCAAATCCGTCAATGATAGACTCTCGTACATCATTATCGAAGGTGAATGGTATAGATATGTATTTATTAATGTACACTGTCCTACGGAGGACAAAGAAGAAGAAGCTAAGGAGCTCTATTACGAAATTTTAGAGCAGGTAATCGACCAGTTCTTACAACACAAGAATAGTATTAGGCGATTTCAATGCTAAAATAGGTAGGGAGGAAATGTTTAGGCCTACTATAGGGAAGGAAAGCCTGCATGAAGCCAGCAATGACGACGGTATTAGGGTCATAAATTTCGCGGCGACAAAAGATCTTATAATCAAAACTACGTGTTTTAAGTACAAGGACATACACAAGGCAACGTGGACATCGCCGGACGGGGCCACACAGAACCAAATTGATCATTTCCTCATTAAAAAAAGGCGTCATACTAACGTTCTCGACGTAAGGGCTTATAGAGGGGCAGATAGCGATTAGTAGCGAATCAAAATAGTAAGCGAACAAACAAGGTAAAAAGCTTCGATATTGAGAAGCTACGCGATAGAACAGAGCGAATTAGGTACCAGATAGAAATTAATAACAGGTTTCAGACACTTGAAGAAACAAACACATCGCCGGAGGGGAATGACGAACCGAACAGCTTATGGGGGGACATCGAAAAAACAGTAAAAGAGGCTGCGAACAAAGTACTTGGTAAACAGAAAAAGCCAAAGAGCAAACCATGGTTTGACGAAGAGTGCGAACTCTGGTTTGAAAGGCACAAAAAGGCTAAATTAGATAGCTTACACAACACAAGCGATAGGACCGTAGAAGAGTATTCTAACGTAAGGAAACAGACGGGCGCGATTTACAGTAATAAGAAGCGGGAGTATCAAAAGAAACTTATTAGGAGAATAGAAACTAATAGTAAGGAAAATAACCCCCGCGAAATGTACAAAGGGATTAACGCCATCAAAAAGGGTTTTAGGAGTAGATCGCAATTGATGAAGGACGAAAACGGGGACTTCGTAACAAATGACAACGAATTACTGTCGCTGTGGAAAAATTATTTCGATAAATTATTAAACGTGCACGAAAATAGCGAAGAATTAGGGGACGAAATTCACACTGCTGAACTCCACGTGGAGGAACCGAGCTACCAAGAAGTAGGGGCCGCGATTAAAAAACTAAAAAACAACAAAGCCGCGGGAAATGACTATACCAGCCGAGTTACTTAAATATGGGGGCGTCGAGCTCACTTTTAAAATCTATAAACTAGTATGTGCCATCTGGAAAAATGAAACAATACCCGAAAATTGGAAGAAATCTATCATTATACCGATTTATAAAAAGCGGGATAAGACAGACTGCAATAACTATAGGAGTATCTCACTTTTAGCAACGTGATACAAAGTTCTGTCAAACGTAATACAAGCTAGACTCACTCCATTCGCGGAAGATATAGTAGGAGATTATCAGTGCGGATTTCGGCGCAACAGATCGACGAGCAATCAAATGTTTACCATAAGACAGTTGTTAAAGAAAAAGTGGGAATTTTGCGAAACCATACACCAACCATTTATAGGTTTTAAAAAAGCGTACGACTATATTAAGCGAAGCAAAATATATCAAATTCTAGTACTTCTCGGTGTACCAAAATAACTCGTGAGATTAATTCAAATATGTCTAGACGGAAGCACGGGAAAGGTCCGAGTAGGCGGTAATGTATCAGAACCCTTCACGATACGCGATGGTTTAAAACAAGGGAATGGGCTCTCTACGGTGCTGTTCAATTTAACGTTAGAGTATGTCATTAGAAAAATGCAGGTTAGCCGGCTGGGCGCAACGCTTAATGGAACAACGCAGATACTAGGATACGCAGATGATTTGGATATACTGGGCGATTGTAGGGAAACTGTAGCAAGAAATGCGGAAATCCTTATAAAAGCGGCGGAGTATACAGGGTTAGAAGTGAGTGAATCAAAAACAAAGTACATGATTGTGGATAAGCTAGGCATCTGCAGAGGGGAGGGAGATCTCAGAGTTGGGAATTTTGCTTTTGAAAAGGTTAGCGAATTCAGGTATCTGGGTACGACCATAAATGATAGAAACGAGATTAATGTCGAAATAAATAAGAGACTCCATTCGGGTAATGCTTGCTTCTACGCCGTGAGTTATTTACTTAAGTCGAGGCTGCTGTCTAAAAACGTTGAAATAAAAATATACAGGACAATAATACTGCCGGTGGATCTGTACGGGTGCGAAACGTGGGCTCTCACTAAGCAGGCGGACAACTATTTTAGGGTATTTGAAAATAAAGTCTTGCGAAAAATATACGGGCCGAAGAAAGATGAGGAAACCGGGGAATGGAGGAGATTACACAATGATGAGTTGCACAATCTGTACCAAATATTAACAGAATAATAAAAGATTGGGATGTGCGGGGCACGTAGCGAGAATGGGAGACGACCGTACGGCAGCGCGTGTCATGAAGGGCAGGCCGATGGTAACGCGACCAGGTAGACCCAGACGTAGATGGGAGGACAAACTAAAAGCGGATCTAGTAGAAATAGGATGGGTGGGTGTCGATTGGAGAGGTGCATCTTGGGTGGGGTTGACACAAGATAGGGCAGCGTGGAAGGCTTGCATAGACGAGGCAATGAACTTTCGAGTTCCAAATGCCGCTTCAAAAAAAAAAAAAAAAAAAGAAAAAACTTGTATAATTTGAAGTCGCTGATTCTGAGACTTAAATTACTGAAATCACGTAACACATCTATGTATGTAACTTTTTAATCATGGTCGTGCTTTTGTGAAACGGAGTTAATTCCTTTTTAATAATCAACAATTTTTTTACCAATTACTTCACCGGATAAAACTCCGCATAACACACCGAACTGCAATGATTGCAGTCCAGACGTGTGAAGGAACTGTATAGCGTATTACCCTGTAAAACTGGATATATAAATAATTTCAAATTTGATCATGTATGGGAATGATTTCAAATCGTGGCCCTTCCTTATACACTCAACGAGATGATTTACTATTTTATTTACTGTTATTACTATTATTATTAATTATTATTATTGCTATTACTATTAAAGTGCTAAAAGAACATTTTTTGAATCTCTGTGTACGAAATTCAATAGCGCCTAGCTACGTAGCGTGCTTGAAATTCTAAATATCACTCACGCTTATCTGCTAAGAACGAAGATTCGTACGCTCGTGTCAAAAAATAGTATACGATACGCGCGTAGGTGATCACACTCGCTTTTTTGTTTTCGCTCGTGCGAAAATCTATAAACTATTATGAAAATTAACGACAACTAGCATTAAATTTCACTAAATTTTCTTTACATAAGAAAAACATGAATTAATTGGATTCACCGTTTACATTTGACAAAGATAATTACGTTATCTGCAGATCTGCACTATTCTCTAATCGCCTCGATATATTTCAAAGATTCCTTTGAATCCACTTAAATGGGTAAGCGATATCACATTTCATTATTCGCGCAGAAAAGTAAAACATGTTATATTAGCACGTTTCACGACCCAAACTAATATTGTTTGTAGTTGGAACAATTTTTCAAAAATAAAACCTCAAAACCGCTAGTGTTTTTGTACAATGTGCGAGTCTACACGGCAAAATCTTGAAATGTACTTGTCTTTACGAATGGGACTGAAATCAGCAGTTTCAGGTGTGCTAATTTTTGTGGAAGCGGTGACGATGTACACTAATTGACAATATCTTGGCATATAGGATTATCTTTGCTGACAGCGCAAGCGAACCACTTTTCTTTTTATATTTATATTATTCTAATCCTTATAAATAATTAATAATATTATTTTAATTTCTAAGTGGGCGAATTCTTTGTCTTTTTTCTCTACATTACATATTGAATTTAGAATTACAGTAAACGAGGATAACAAAGTGCAACATCTTTATTGAATTCGTTAACTATGACGCCATCTGGGCAAAAAAAATTACCTAATTCTGGGCTTTTAACGTTTTTTATTTATCGTACATCTTCCATTCAATATTTAATCGCGTATTCTTTTTTATTTCTAATAATTTTTAAGTCGGCGTAATTGTTAGAATAACATGTTCAGCGTTATGAATTTCTGATAGAATCGGTGTAATCTCTAACATTCTGATACCTTTTAATTAAAAATTTGCTTTCGTAATTTTGTTTTTCTACTTTTTTTACATTTTTTTTGGGAATTTTTTACTTTTTTTCATTTACTGTTGCAATGCATTCTGTATGCGATGATTTACTTATTACTTTTTACCATTAATTAAAAATATATTCATGTTTATTTACTATTCTACAATAAAACTAATACTTTTAATAACTCATATGTTAAATTATGGCATATATATAGACAATAATTCATTTTAATCCACTTCTTGATTAAGTTCTTATCAGATAATTTATTTATATCTACTACTTTTAGACTATTTGGTAGCGCATTACATGCAATGATTGTTGTGTTGAGCGTTTTTTTATCACTGACTCTTTTATAACTTTTAGGTACAATTACACTCTTTTTCCTAGTTGCACTTGTAGAACTTAAGTTCGATTGCTGCTATAAATAAGGATAGTACTACTGTTGTTCACAAATTAGCTGAAAAAAAAAATATTTTATTGCCTTATCACCTTGCAAACAATTTTAGTGGAGAACTTCATGGTTTAGAAAACCTGATCACGTTTGCAATCGTCATGAAAATTGTGGCTATTGGTGCCATCGAGATAGCAATACAAAATCTCAAACATTAAAATTAAAAGATGAAGCACTATATAATTCTCTTCAACAAACTTTTACAAAGTATGCTAATAATGCATCTATGTTTTGTGTCACAGCATCTAGTCAAGCAAATGAAAGTTTAAATAGCGTTAGTATGAGTGAATCTGCTAATTTTAGAGTTGCCAGCGCCGTTCTTTCAAAAAAATGCGGCGATTCCGGATTTTTAACAGTGAAAAAATTTGTAATGTATAACCGGGAAAATACGCATCTGCATATTATAGTCGAGTTGATAAATTAAGAGAAAAAAACCAAACTCAAGACGACTTAAGGGGACGGATACACCTTAAATTATCAAAAAATGAAAAATTCAATTTTTTGTTTATATTTTTCCCAAATTGTTAAAAAAATGAATTAAGCTATTGAATATATATTTAGGTATAATGTAAGAAACATAAAACCATTAAAAGATTGATCTAAATTTTTAAAACAAAAGTAGATGTAATAAGCTTTAATTTGAGGGCCAGTTAGTTAAAATTGACCGCTCGGATCAAAAGTTATAAGGATTTTAAAAATAGGAAAAATGACTGATTTTCATAAAAAAATCCTAGTTTTCATGATTTTTCGCTATTTTCAAGCCTAGACAACTTTTGCCTTAGGCAATTATTTCTAACTTACCAGTCCTCCAATTGAAGCTCTATTCTAATACTCTGATCCTATTTTTTAATACACATTTTTGGATTGCGCCTTCAGACACTGAGTGGGTGAAGTTGAACTATAGCTAATTTTCGTTTATTTTTTCCATATTAAATTCTCGTAAGAGAATTTAATATGGAAAAAATAAACGAATAATTTTGTCAGGTACTTTAAATTCTCGTAAGAGAATTTAAAGTGCCTGACAAAAAAATAAGTTTTTCGTAATCGCCCGAACCTAAGGATTTTCGGGTTCTGTGTGGCCTAAGGAACCCAAATAGGTTGGTCTGGGAGGTGTGCCCTCAAATTTTAATTTCGTTCACTCAGACCCCCAAAAATGTCAGGTTTTTTTCGGATTTGCACACATACGCATTCCATACATTAAACCATACGCTAAATCCAGCTCACATTTCGCGTGTTCAATTTTCTTGAGGTTAGAAGTTAAAACTCGCAACTATGTTTAGGATATTTATTTTACAACCAATTGAATCGCTTTAACAACAGCTTCGGAACATGCGTTTATCACATTTTTTAAGAGAGAAAAATGGCATACGATTAAACTTATGACTTAAAAAGTTTAAGATCTTCACGGCGCAATAACAAAATACAGTGATTGTTTCATATTCTCAATTTTCACTTATTGATGTTTGAAATTCAAATATGTGCAGACATTTCGGGGTAAAACGAACAAGTAATCAGAGGATGAATAGAATGATTACCATGTCTTTTTAAGAGTAAGATTTGTTAAAAGTAAAATTACCCTGGTAGAAGAATTAGCTCAGGCGTTGGCTTGCTTAGTAAGAATAACCTTATTTCTTTCGTTAAAAATAACCCAATTTTTAACCAATTTTAAGCTTATAATGAGTTAATATGCGCGTCGAATGCGATCATAATCTATATAAAGTGCAGCGAAAGAGAAAATAAATAAGAACTCCATAAATATTTATAGAAATAAGTCGAGTTTTGCTACTCGGAGGTTTTTGCGGTCGCAGAACACGAATATCGTGGACGATAAAGCTCTCCTAGGTACCTGGTGCCCAGGGTGGACTGTATCACGTCGTCTCTTGGAGTTTTAAGAGATATTGAAACATAATCAGCCAAAACTTGTTATTCGGGAGTTTTTGCGATCGCAGAAGACGAATATCGTGACATCAACGCTCCTTGAGGTACCTAGTGCCCAGGGTGAATAGTATGAACGTCAGCTTCTGGAGTTTTGTGGGAATTTAATAGTAATTAAGTGAAATACGATACTCGCGGATTTCTGGGACTACTAAGCATGGATATGGTGCTATACTTAAGATAATCCCAAGAGACGATGTTGATACTGTCTACCCTGGACACCAGGTACCTACAAAGCCATTATCGTCACTTTACTCGTATTCAGTGACCTCGAAAACCCCCAATCAACGAGTCTCGACAAAAAATGTCGTTAATTTTCCGTGAAACTTTAAGAGACGACGTTGATACTGCACACCCTGGGCACCAGGTACCTCGGGGAGCGTTGCCGCCGCTATAGTCGTGTTCATCAACCTCGAAAACCTCCGAGTAATGAGTTTCGACTAATTATGTTTAAAATTCTAACAAAACTCGAGGAGACGACATTAATACTGTCTACCCTGGGAACCAGATACTTCTGAGAGTATTGCCGTCGCAATATTCGTGTTCAGCGACCCCAAAACCCCCCTAGTAACAAAACTGTACTTTCTCTCATCTATATTAAGCGCTTTTGCTTTGCAGCAATATTATTTACATTTGAGGTTACGTATATCTTCTTTAAAAACAATATGGGCAAAAATAACCTTATTCTTGCGTTAAAACGATGTCGCTGTTAGCCAATTATAATCCAATATTCGTGGCTTAGATAAGCTGATTCGACACTTGTAAGCTTATTTTTAGGTTAAAATTGGTTGCGATTTCTACCAGGGATATTGCTTATATAATTCAACAAATCATAATTTCAAATGATCCTCTAAATCAACCTTACGGCTTACTTTACGGATAATTTTACAGCATTTTTAACGAAGTTTACATACATGTTACATAAGTATATATATATATATATATATATTTATATATAATTTAATTATTGTGAGAAAGAGCCCAGCTAAGATAATTAATACATCAAACAATTATTTACGCGCGCCTCTTTACTGCACATTTTGAAAACTTCATACCTTTTCAAGCGCGTATTCATCGCAGACTAATAAAAAACGACTGCATGTACAGTGAAAGACAATCTGCCGTTGAAATTTAATTCCTCGGCGCAGATAATTTGGATATAATTACGCATTACGTAACCCAAGAGGGAGGCTAATCCGCATGAAATTAGCCGTAATTTTAAAATTGCTTTTATTCACACTCATACACACATCGCTTTCCAATTCACAATTGCATTTGGAAAGCGCGCGTATGTGTATACGCGCACACGAGGTCGTAAAGGATCGTGTAATAATTTCGGATGCGCCCAGCAAAACGACACGAAGCCGAGTTCGCTCGCTTTCGCTATGTGGGCCAAATTGAGCCTTGCGCTGCGTGATGGCCTTTTACGATTGCGCACCTCGCTGCGAGCGAAGGAGATTGTGAGCTCAATTTTGAAAGCGTCGTTGTTGTTTTTTTTTTTTAAAGTAAGAGGGGAGTGAAAAAAATTATGCCAATGAGTCACGTCTAAAACTATACCCCATTCAAATTTCAAGTGATTTGACTACTTATTTTTTCAGTTATAAATCGAAAACTGAAGAAAATGAGTATTTTTGTGCCTCGATTACGGACGCAAAAAGACCTTATTGCACTTGAGATTTCGTGAAAAATAGATATTTTATGTGTTTTGGCAAACCCTATGGTTCGTAAGATATCAAGGTTTCAATTTTTTTTTTTAAATTTTTTTATTTTTTGTATCTCTAAAACAATGTAGTCAAATGCTCCAAAATTTTATTTGGTGATTTACTATAAAAACAGCTATCTGCTGTTAAAATTTTAAACGATTCCATTAAACGGTTCTCAACTAAAGAGCTAAAATGTAAAAATCGTTTTCTTGAAAATTACGCGAGCGACCTATCTAATGAATAACCTGCTATTTTGATGGTTAGGTTGGTTAGAAACCCATGTAAATATGCGTGAATTTCTGTGAAAAAAAAATTGACGACAGTGTTCGTATTCTATAATAAGAAAACAGAGGGGTCTGCAAACTTTTGGATAATGAACTATCCAAAACTTTTATTAAATTGTGTATCGAAAATCGCCTCATACATTAGCTAGCAGATATATAGATATATTCAAACAATATTTTATTCATTGGACTTATAAATTTAGTTGGAGGAAGCTACGTGCCAATGAATTGGCAGCGGTTTTTTTTATTTAAAATAAAAATATTGTTAGAGTCTAATGAAGTAAGCTTATATAGTTACAACGTAATCTAGCTTGTACTATGTGTTAGCATTAGCCCAAGGTACGTATCATACTCTAATTTTTGTTAATTTAATTATTGTTAAACATTATATTCTCTAGTAAATATATCGGACATTGCGATCTTACTGATCAAGTCATATTTCGATTCTTAATTATATTAAACTATATTAAACTATGTTTCGCATAAAAATATTGTATGTATATGAGTAACATCAAATAAAAATTAATTATGATTATTTAGCGGCGAAGTTTACGTGTAATACATGCAAATAAGCAGTATATTTATAAATTAAAGGTTACACTATTTGCTATAATGCCACAATAATAACTATTCATTACAAATTATCTAAAACTTATTATCTATGATGAATTCAATTTCAATTTATTTCTAATCGATTCTTGCATTGTCAAAAAATATCTTTTTTCGTCTTTTCGGTAAAAACGATCCATCCTCGTCTCGATAATAACCTCATGCACTACCTATAATACAATAACGCGAAACTACACATCGACGCTGATTAGCAACAAATACATTTTCGTCCACATCCAAGCGTATAATGAATGAAGTTCTCTTCCTTATTGGTCTCTGTCTACGCGTACATACGTACGTATATAAATTGCGCACAGGCAACCGTAGGCACGATGATTTGCAGCCTCCCGACGCATGAAAGCTTGAGCAGTAGCGACGAGTGCCAAGGTGAAAGAGAGAGGAAGACTATAGTAGTAGTAGTGTTTATGGTAGCGGCGCATGTGCTCCGGTGGGTCGTCAACGTGTCTGACGGTGAAAGGACGTGCGAACGCGAGGCTCTCTATGCATGTGCGCGAAGCTCGATTTTTCGAAGTCGACGCGTTTACTTCGATGTGAGTGTAATTCATTGAGACACGATTACTAATACAATGCTAACTGCGTTGATTGGTTGCGATGATCGAGGGAGATAAAAGTGAAGTATAGAGTTAAAACTATAGTAAATAGAGAGCACGAAGATGCAGAGTTGTCGTGAAAAGCTATGTACAGTCTGATACAAAAAATTTTATAAGTTTTTCACCTATATCGTCATATATAAAACGGATGAAAATGCATTCCTATAGCAATACACAATATACACAAATCTGGCCATAATCTATTCAAAGTCCAATCGCAAAACTGACTCTCGTATACAATTAATTAGCCCACGAAATATCGACGTACACAATAAAGTCTCATTCTCTTTCGACGCGCGGTTTCAAGGCCGTCGATTGATCCTCTATACATAATATTATACCTCCGTCGTCTCTCTCGTTACAGCTTGCAATTATTGCATCGCCGTTCGGTGACGATCCTTTTCGGCGCAATGCTAATGATGTCGATGTCTGTATGTGCGTTTCTGCCACGGCTGTGAGCGAGCTCACGTCGAGACGATATTCAGGTCGCTGATGTATCGGCAGTTCTCCACTTTCAGTATCTGCGGCTCGTTCGCCACTAAAGTCTTCGAGCTGGCTGGACAAACGGTAATTCTGGAAAAATAGATAGGTTTTGATGATATATATACTAGGCATGCTGTGTGCGTGCTTTCGTAATAAATTATGTTGCATTCGGAATTCATAAGTTACGGTCGAGGTGAAGGCGAGTCATTGCTATTTATTCATTCAGCGAGGAAAGAGTAAGAAATAAATGGGCTACGGGTGATCAATTGCTTGAAAAATAAATTCGTTTTTGTGTGCCATCACTCACTCATTTTGAAACTCGAGACTCTTGATTGTAAGCGAGTCGATGTAAGCTTTAGGCTTGTGCAGCAGTCTCCATGTCAGCGGGTTGAACATCGACGTCTGATAGTCCCAAGTGATCTCCACAGCTTCGACTTTACCGACCACGTCACCGGGTATCACAGCCGTGTGCCTCGTTCCCGGCTCGTAGTACTTGGAGTGTTCGCTCAAGGACAGCCTCTCGGTCATCTTTCCATTTGGTCCGATCACTCTTATCACGAACATGCCGACCTCGCCGCCGTAGCTCAGGCTCTCATTCGTTTTCGAGACGTTTATTGTCACCCGGTAGTGAGCCTCTGTCAACAGAAGGAGAAGCTAGATTATTGTCGAGGATGTAGTGGTCGCTGTGTGTAGACGAGGAAGCGTTAAATCATTCCTGGGAAGTTGTGCGCGGGACCTGCACCGGAGAGTTCAAGGAGAAAATCACGTGCGCGAGCGAGTTTGATCGCGTATAATGAAAGACTCTGGGATTGGCGTGTGCGCCGCGGCACCGGAAGGAATAACGAGAGATTGGCGCATTATATTGTGCGAAGCAGTTGCGTAAGCTTCTTGGATATTTATGAAAGTTTTCAGTTATTATATATTGTAACGGCGATTAGCTCGGAGCAGAGGATGGAACTTTTCGCGGAATGCGTGCAAGTGCAGCCACGATGATCTGTTTCGAACACGTTTTCCTATATCATCAAGTGGTAATATAATTAAAGCGAACTTCCGCTCGCGCGGCTCAATGTCATTATTGTATGTTTTTGTTAATTACGGTAGAAAGTCGTGGTCGTCGTCGTCGTCGTCGTCGTGTCTGTTACAGCACACACGTGTTATTACAGCTGTATATAAAAGTGGCAATTAGAGGCGAGCGCAGATATAGGAGAGAAGCTTATAAAAATGAACTCACTGCAGAATGGCTTGTCCCTTCCTGTCATCAGGTAGACGGAAGCGTGATGGTTTCCTGGCTGGGCGTTAAATCCGAACCTGGGGCAATGCTGCTCGACGCAATCGAAGCAGCTGCCGTTTTGAAATCTCTCCCATGAGGTGCAAGGCACCGACAAGAACGGACACACTGTGTTTATGCTTTCTATGAAGTACTCGTAACTCCGTATGTGGTTGCAGCCGAGAAATCTTTTAATTCCTGCAGACGAAAGGTGTCGCGCGTGAGTTGTGATAGAGAAAAAAAATCAGTTGCAATTTGCTTTGTTCACTGAGAGAGAAATAATTCGAGGCAGCGATGTTTCGCGTGTCTTTGGAGAAACTTTTGTGAAATTTGTTTTTTTTCTCTCGCAGTGTCGATAAGTCGTGCAACGAACTATTTTACATTATTGCTTCCTACACGAATTTGCCACTTTTATAACACTAAAATGGCAAATTAAATAGGCCTTTTTGAAGGAATCGACCGATTTAGTCAGCGAGGGTTTTTACCTCGGAAGAAACTTCCTTTCTCCAGGGTGATGGAGTTGAAGACGCCCTCGTTGCATCCGGGCTGATTTCTTCCACCGTTGGGGAAGAAATCGATGTGGGCCACCGGTTGACTGATACCCAGACCGCCGCTGATGAACGGACTGCAATCGGTGTGTATCGCAGTGACGAAATCCGCGTCGGATGGATCCAGACGCACAAGGGGTGATGTGTTGCTGAAGTGAGGCTCTGCAGGATCGAGACCTGAAATCGAAGATTATACTTACTATAGTGGATTTGTTCAAGATCTATGTTCTATAAATTTGTGTTTGCACAAAATATTAATTTTTCTTATACAAGAACACCAAGTCAGTACGATGGGGACAACCTACTTCCGAGTGGATTTGTTGGCTAACTTTATGAAAATAGTGCGCGAGACGTTATACGAGTTTTTTTTTCAAGTTCCCACATTTTCGGTAATAACGCGCGACGGTACAGATAAGGCTTACGTTGATGCTATACGGGATACGCACCAGGAGCAGGAATAACGAGTGTGTATTTCGCTGCGATGTTTTCATTTTTCCAGCGACAGTTATAAAATTTTTTTTTATTTCCTTACTTCAGCCGACAGTTTTCGAAGAATCTAGAATGTGACGTATTATGCGTCGAATTTATCACTATCTTGAATACTATTAATTACCGCCAATCTCCCTGAAAAATTGTTATAATGAAAGTTTTGGTATCGGTGGGCGTGTCTTGTTCCAGTATAAGTTCTCGATACATCCGAAAACAATTAATTTAATTGCATAAAAAGTAACGAAAAGACGTTCATTAACGATAAAAATTATCACCAGCGTAGATTTAGGAATTAGTAAATAAATGCGGAGAGTTGCGTACCCGTATTTATTGATCGCTTGTTTTTATAGACTTTCACATATTTCATATAAGTTGCCTGACTTTTGTCAAATATCTGTGTTTTCGTGTTTATTAAATCGTTTTTATAGCACTATAGTAACGCGTATAATTTTCTCCTTAACCTGCGACCATATAGTGGATAACACGGAACTAACTCCGTGCAAACGTACACTAGACCTTGAAAACCAGTAGAATGACAGTTCATTTTTTTCTTCAAACCGCGTGAACTCTCTGCTTAACCAACATTTGCATTTCCAGTCACGTCAAAGTGGAACGGAAAAACAATCGGAGTAGCTATCCTTTTAGTTATATGTCGTTGACACTAAAAATGCGTACCTATGTTTAAGTTTAGACGTGTGCATTTGTTTATGAATATTTAACTCAAAGTTTGCAGAAGAGACTATTACAATGAGGAAGAGCAAATGTATGTAGGAATGTAATTCTTGGGTGATAAAAGGGAAAACAAAATTACAAAAGATTTTACTCGCTACACGACTGTGAAATACCGATTCACGTATATTGCGGAACTCCGTGCGAGGAGTGTCAACGAACTGTGAAGCGCTTTTTATAATGTGTACGGAAACGTTGAATCACTATCTTCGTGAGAGACAGAGCACGAGTGGATGGTCCTCAAAGCGGTTTGCGTATTTGCATACATTAAACATTGTCGTGTATACGTAGCAGTTTCTTTTCGCCTTTGAATTTCCATGAATGAGTAACAGGATCAAATATTTAAAATATTCCAGGCGTCAATGGTTAAATTCCTCGAATCGAGGGGAAAATTTATAATTCGAAATAGCTAACTCTTATATCTTTGAAACGAAGTGGAATTCAACGCTATATCTTTTGTCTCCGCGTGAAAATTTTAAATTGCGCGAGCCCCGCCGAAATCGATAGCAGCGGCACCCCCCTGTGAACTTTGCGACTTCCATGACATTTCGTTCTGCCACTTCTTGTTGCCTTGTGCTCTCTTACTACTGCTGTTTACCTCATTTCTGTCTTCGGGCGGGTCTAAAGGACCGTAGGGTGTGGTTCTCGCGACGACTCTCTCGCCTTTTCCATCGATTCGCGTTATAAGAGCTTTATTTGTACTCGGGAGGCCAAGGCTGACATTGCAGAGCTGGGAAGCATTTGTCTCTCATTTGTACAGTGTCGAGGTACAACAATACCTTATCTATCTCGTAATTATTATTGTTATTATTATTATTATCATTATTATTATTGTTATAAAAATTGATAACCAATGAAGTACAATTAAATAATTCATCAATTATGAAATAGAAATCGATTACTTCAATTTTAAGAAGTATCAATTAATTAAAAACTAAAATTTTTTCAAATTATTTATCCCTATATACTTGTCTTTAACACAGAAGCTACAAGCCCGCTCGATAATTCTCATCTCCCGAGTCTATACCAGTATACGCCGACGGTATGAGAGCGGAGCGGAGCATACAGTCTGTACACGTATACACACGCAGCGCGCATCAACACCATGAAGCGCGCAACTTTCAGCGCAGCGTATACGTGCGGCTCGCCTCCACTGCCGGGCGTGACTTGCCAGTTTCACACCCTGCGCCGCTCTGCTATCCTGGTAGTTCCCGATGAGATCGATAGCTTACGTAACGACTAGCGCGCTCCGACTCTCCTCGCGGCCAATCAAATCCATTGATTAGCTTCGGCTCTCCATCTGTCCCGGCTATACCGTGTATATACCTATACATACTCTGCGATCGGTTTTGCCCGCGATGCTGACTATGATGAGCTTCGGGATCGATATGATAATGTGCAATTTATACGTTGCTTTTTGGGTTTGGATTTTTTATGCTATAGGAAATTTAAGTGCGCTTCGCGCACTCCTTATCATGTCATACTTAACATTTAAATTTTGCTGCCTGCTTAGCGCCAACAGTTTGAAGCATTTGTAGGTTATATAATAAAATCCGTATTTCTGATTCGCGTTCCTTAATTCTTGTACCATGCGACCGATTCTCAATTAGATGCTTCGCAACAAAGCCCATCACTTGTTTAAGAGAGGATAGTATTATAATTCAACGTGTCGCTATTATTTGTTTCTATTTCTTTTTAACCGGCTGTATAGCTACTTTGACGTGGTTTACGGCCGAACTGAAGAGTTGTTGTAATTATTCGAGACGTTTCAATTAAATTTTACGCTGAAAACTGTTACGATTGTTTAAAATACGCGAACGTTGCTGCAACTTTTACCCGTCGTATGGAGAACGCGGGGAGTAATTTATTTACACTTTGGAAATTTGGATCTTTAAGTAGATTAATGCTCAATATACGACGATAATATATTATATAGTTTGGCCTTTTAGCGGGGAAAGTTTGGTTTTACAATTGTAAAAAATTAGCTTTGCGTGTACTATTTCTGCTTTTTTGTTTACAAAGCGGTATTTTTGCGCTTGGAAACTGTAATAAATTCGCATTGTGTCTATCGCCTCGCGTATACTTACGAGCCATTGATTAACTTTTACAAGTTTTTGCGGCTGATAACTTACAGTTATTAAGTTGCAATCTGACATCGTTCACGAGAGACAAAAACGCCATTTAGCATCTAAATTTTAAGAGCACGGAAGCAATAGCCTGAATTCTTTGCATTCCCAAATGTTTAACTCTTAAACAGTTTTATGATTCGGATACTTTTTTTTCAAACGCAATGATTCCAAGAAGATCTCCTCGGCAAGCGTGATGCCTTGATCAAGCGTCTTTTGATCGGCCGTTCACGAGAATATTCGTGCGTGTTCGGCGTCTTGTGAAAACGGTCATCTAACTCGCGGCGAGGATGTCGCGTTGCACAAGATTTCGTTTCACGGAAAATCACGAAAATTTCACGGTGTTGGGCAACGATTATACTGCCGTGCGCGCGAGAGAGCCAGTAGTAAATGAGGCTTATTGTCATTCCATTCTTTAATGCACATTTAGGGTCAGACATTATGACGTTTTGCAATTCGCAGCTTGAATTAATGCGCGGCGTCAACTTTTCTGGCTATGTAAGTACGGTAGTTATTTGAAGAATTTGTTTTCTTCAAGGCAGAAGTAAAGGGTCACCGAATTATGTATGATTTGCAATCATTGATTTGATGCGCATATAATTTTAGCGAAAAATATCATAATTTGGCCAAATATTTTAACTTCTTATAACGCACTGGAAATTCCCAAATAATTGGGTCAAGTTTATTTCATGAATTATCAACTTTTATATTGAAATCAAGGAATAACTCTCTGTAAAGTCGAAGTAAATAAGTCAATAAGTTTATAACTGTCTCTGATTCATATGTAATATGAGTGTATTTTTCTTTAAGAAGGTCCTTCAAAAATGATAAGTGATAACAATAAATAACAATAATTGTTGACCACTCAATGGAATCTTTAACCGCAAAGAAATCGTAAAGCCCCCGGTTTAAAATTATATTTTATTAAATTTACGTACCGGTTATCCTTCCAAGTTTGTAGCCATACTGAACTCGCAAATTGTGACCGACGTAGCCGCAGGTGTGAGCTCCCAAGCTGTGACCAATGCAGTGTAAACGCGAAGCCTGCATCTTTCCCTTCTGAATTAGTTGAGAAGCTAATCTGCCCGTCATGGCACCCACGAGCCTCGTGTTCGCAACGGCTTGAGTGTACGGAGGTCCTGCACCTCCGATCCAGTTAATTACCACCACATTGCAGTTTTCTCGCAGCAACAGCTCGTTCATCATCCTCTGAAAAATTGGCAAGGTCTTACTTTTATTTTATCTCTTTGTTTTTCAGATAAGCATTTTTTAGAAATTGACAGATGCTTGATTAAAGTGCATTAGCACCGAATAAAATGATTGATTTTTTCATTACTTACTAAAACCCACGTTTTATTTCCGTTGTCCAAGTAACCGTGAATGATGAAGTAGAGGTTCTCATTTCTTCTCAAAGACGAGTCTCTGATCGTACTGATGCGATCTATAACTAGTTCATGCGGATCGTCTACGCGATCTCGGGTGTAAAGCATAAAAAGCGGATTAATACTGTCTGGCTTAGTCGGGAACGTAGATACTGGTCTACTGCCTCCAGACCATGGAGTTCCAATGTAGAAACAACCGAACGGCTGGTAGCATCTCCACATGTACCATTCTGAAATATAAAAATTATTGTTCACCGTCTGTTTGGTTGCAAATAATGAAGTATTGATCGCTGAAGTCTATAATTAAAGAATATTAATTATTTTATAAGGTATGAATGTAAGTATCAGCTCCTGTATAACGCGGTTCCTTGTGAAGGATGTGTAGAACCGGTTGCCTAGTGCAGGCGTCACCGTAAGGTACACTTTCTGAAAACGAAGCTGAACTGTATCGAACAATTTATTTCGATAAATAGATCAAATCATGATACTTGAAACGAAAGTTTATCATTATACAAATTGTTGACATTAAAATCAATGCACAATAAAACTCACTTAGATGCGGCACGACTTGAAACCATCGAGGAAAGATACATTGTGCATAGGTATACAGCATATAGCTTCTATTATCAGTGCTATTATAGTTCACACATTACATTCGATTTCCGAGCTAATCTCAACATACACGAGGGTAAATAACATTTCTCAAGTTTCAACACGTCATTTGCAAGCTCATCAATTTTTTTCCTCGTGCACATACAAGAAAACATCGTTACAGATTGGAGCTAATTATGTTAAACAAATTGTTATTTAACAACAATATCACAGATAATAAATCTATTCTGATAATTACCCACGCACATGAATTTTTTACGAATTAGCCTTTGACGTAATGTCTGCGAAAGTTCAAGCAGCATCGTTGTGCATCCTGACCCGCAAAGATAAACGTCCCGAAATAGCAATAACCTTAAATGCGTCACGATACTTTGGGATTTTCAGAAAATATTTATTGGATCTTGATCGCGTGACATAATAAACGTCATACTGGTTTTTTTTCTCGTTCGATTGCACAAATTTAAGTGCTGTAATCCTTACGAAACGTGTAATAAGTGTTAAAAAATGTTAACGAGCGAATAAAACATTTTCCTTGCAAAAACCAGATGACACCGATTCATCGCCGACGATTCGATGAATTTCTTTCCTGTTCTCTGTCTAAATATTAGCCAATCTTAAAATAAGAGAAACGCATTTGCGAGATTACGCTCCAAGTTCACACGACGATATCCTTCCCGGTTATTATACAACATCTATATCTTGGCTCAGAGAATTAAAATCCGGTCTCTTGCGGATACATATTTTAGTGCAACGTCCTCTTATCACCTGAGCATAGTAGAATCGCGATTGTGCCACGTGCGTGTCGTATATAGTGACTTGCGTCCAAGTTCATCGTTGACAGATCATCTTTTCCTCAAAAAATGTCGTGTCGGGGTTATCGAGGCGCCTCGAGAGATAGCGCATCGTTCTTTGATTTTACTCTCACTGCTCATCTCCGTCGCTACGGAGCTATCAGTTCCTTGAACACACGGACGTGTTGTGTCTTCACACTGGCTTGCAGATTATTTATCGCTATGGAGCAGCGCCCACACGTGACGTCGACGACGATCGAGTCGCAGTACACATACGCACGTATTATCCAAGTTAAGGTTTGATTCATGAGGTCTGTTGGTTGAGTTTATTGTTATTTATTTTGGTTTTCGACCTGATGTAAAACCGTGATTTTGATGTTTTCGTTTAGGATTGTTGACTTGCGTGTTCGTTGGCCTATGGCTAAGAGTAACGCGCAAAATCGGTATGACTATTATCGAGGGACTTGTGTATCGAAATGCTCGTGGCAGATAAAAACACGAACGTAAAATTTATGATTGTGACGAGTACAGTCCGCAATAGTCGTAACTACGCGTTTATTTCATATAATTTCATCAAGATTTCTGGATTTTATATGATCCTTAAAGTTTTTTGGACTAGTTATTACGGCAACGATAAGTTTCTACGATATACAGTTAGTGTTGAAGACTGAATTTATATACATATTAGAGCAGGAATTGACATATAATTTGACTAAAGCAGTTTCAAAAAAAGCAACATGGATACGATATTGCATTCCAGTTACAGTACTTCAGCGGAAAACTAATTCATCGATCTGACATTGTCAGTTTTCTTGGAAACAATAAAATGAATTATCTCAATCAACATCCGCATGTTTACACGTATCTATAAATAAGATACCTACTACAACTTGGTAAGCAGCCTGTGATGATCAATGAGCAATATCATCTCTGTGACTGAAATAGGATCAAAGTAGCGTATACTGTAAATTGAAATAATTCAATTGTTTCAGCAGTCGAATTGATTGATAATTGAAAGAGAGTAACAGAGAATAGGGAAAGTTATTGATTAATTCGTAAAATTGGAATCCTCCTAATTTTATTTGAATCAAAGAATACCAAATTGTACAAGTGATTCATACCAAGGGAGTGTCTAAACTGCCAGAAAAGAATAATAATGGGACCTATCTGAAAGTGTTTTCTATAGTACCCAAAATAAAGGAAATTACTTTTAGATCATCGCTCTCATATTATATAGTGACATTTTGCGCTCTTCGCGCGAGCAACTGATTTTATTTTTATGTTTTTTGGACATGTCTTAAGTTTTGAGGTTATAATTTCTCAATTTAGAAATATTGTTTCAATTAATATCAAATTAAAACGTATTAATTAATGTATTGATTGTTTTATTATTTATTTAATTTGCATTTATATCATAAATAACTTGTCTATGTTAATTCGTAAATATTTTCTAGATTTTGTATTTTAGCGCCTTTTTAAAAGCAGCCAATCAAATCTCGTTTTAGTCGAGATCGAAAATAACCAATGTCTCTCCAAACGTGTGTTACTTTGATTTTTTTTTATCGATTTTGACTATAAGCACTGTTGCTCGTATATAATGGCCGATTAAAGTGGATTAAGTATAGTTACAGTTATTTTCGGATACCGTACGAAGTCCAAAAACTCTAAATGCTATAAATAACGAAAAAATCACCATTATAAAAAAAAAACTTTCTCTCGAAAGCCAACTTACCATCGTCATACTCAAATATGCTCTCATCCAGTTCTGCCGACTGCTGCGTCGTGCTCGCCGTAGTGAACACCTGCCGATCTTCTCTCTTCTGGTTCCTGTTGTGCGGGTTCGACATCAAGTTCGCCGTGTAAATCAGCATTAGCAGCGTCTCGTTGAACATCATCTCGACTCTCCGATTCGCGTCTATATTTCAACACTTGATAAATATCCACTGCACTACGGGCCTACTATATCTTACTCAATCAGACTTTCGTGTGAGCTCGACTACGTCCACGTGCTCCTCTCGGCGTCTACTTCTCCTCTGACTTTTCGTCTGTACTGAGTCCAGACGAAGCTTCGTCTCGGCGCGAATATCCGCTACGATTGATAACGAGTCGAAAAATCCATTGACGCAAGCAGATGCACACACTCGCGGAGATAGTAGTACCAACGCGTCTCTCGAGCGAAGCGGATAAAAAAAGAAATCGATGACGATCAGAGAAAAATGGACGCGCCGCTCACGCTCGTTTCCCGTTCTGCGGTCCGACAAAACTCGCAGCGCGTTATATACATATTTTGCAACGAGCAGCCTAATATCGCCTCCACATTGCGTTCTCTCTCTCTCTCTCTCTCTCTCTCTCTCTCTCTCTCTTTCTCTCTCTCTCTTTCTCTCTCTCTCTCTTTCTCGACGGAGATAAAGTGCGTCTGTACGGTTTCGGAGAGCAGACTCCCCGAAAGAGTTGATAACGCGAGCCGAAGGGGAGATAAGATTTTTCCTTCACAATGGTCGAAGACGGCGAGAGAGCGATTCGCGGCCGCGTCACTTGTGTATACCGCTCGGGTCAGTGTGTATACGTACTGAACAAGATATTGCACGCCTCTGGGGGTCCGCGAGCGCGAAATCGCAAGGTATCCGCTCTATCTCCGCAAGTTCAAGGCCGTCGGTGTAGACACTTGATTAGAGAGCGATCGATAGCCACGCACACATACCCACCTCGAGTGTCCGGCTCGGACTGAAAATCGAGCCTCCGGACCCCCTGCATCAGTCGGCTCTCTTCCCCTTCCATATCGCAGCGATTCCTTGGCGTTCTGTCGACGTTTTTTCCTCCGCGGCAGACGCGATGATTCTCGTCGCGAGATAAGAGGCGAGCTTGCGGTGAAGTAATTAATCGCTTCCAGAGAGGCTCAAGCGGGCCGCATGCACGAAGCGCTTTTTCTGCGCTTTTCTCGGAACGGGGACGAGCCTCTTTTTCAGCAGCTGTCGTGAAGGAACGCGGCGCGACGTGATGAGCCGATGATGCCGCAGTACCGATATGCAGTCGGCTGCTGAGAGAAGGGGGCATTCATGTGCTTGCCGAGGTCGATGCCTATCGTGGAGCTTTTCTGGTGCGCGGAGTGTCCGCATTCTTGGGGATTCGGGTTGGATTCATTTGGGCTCGTTGCTTTTTTGCACGCGAATGTCGCGTAAGAGCGTCTGGATGATTTGAGATGTCGTGTGACGATAAATGGATATTATGGGCTGTAATTAGACGTCGAAAGACTTGCTCTTTGGGTCGAGTGATGTACGGTCGAAATGTGGGCGAAAGCTGCGGAAAAAAAATGTGTAAAAACGACTCAAGTCACGTTCTCGCGTTTTTGAAAAATTACAATTTTAGTCTATTGATATACGTAAGATCGTACAATATGAATTACGGTACAATACTGCGATTATTCTATGGGCACCACAGATAGGCGGTTGTCTTTATAATACAGTGGAAAAATTGCCTTGAGTATGCCGAGAACACATTTTTTGTACTTTGGCTGAAACTTTTTTTTGATGAAACGTTTTGGTATCAAATTTTACATTCAAAAAAAAGTAATATTGATTAACATAACAAATGATTTTTGTTATGTTGGAATATGTTCTAGACTGAAATCGCAGATTGTAATGAGGTCTGGAACGAGATGACGTGGGGGCGTCATCTATATTTACTGGCTGGAGACTGGTGAATCGGAAAGCTGAAGTCGTGAGAGAAGGGACAGTTCAAAATTCTTTTGTTCTATGTACGGCTATTATACATGTGACTTGGTGAATATTAATTTAAAATGAGGGAAAGAACTCAGAATGAGTTCCGACAAAAGGAAAGGGTTGAGTGAGTGAAGGGTTCCTTTTAATAAACACACACGATTTCGCGATACAAAAAAAGGCACTTGCTTTGGCGTAAAAACCCTCACGGTTTAGAGGGAAAAGCCTTAGCAAGCGTAAACTTTATTAAGATAAGGAAAGGAAATTATACAAATAAAAAGAAATAGAATAGTGACTCTAAAAGAGAAAAAATCACATGAAAGAACGAAAAGACGCGAGGTACCTTATCCGCACGCAAAGAGAGCTCTCTTACCGCAAAAAACAAAAGCGAGACCGCCGCTGAAGAGGGCGTTAAGATGGCCTCGTCGAAATCCACCGCTGCTTCCGCCCTGGTCCTGGAGGTCTGGAAGCCGGGCCTGGGGAGCGAAAAGGTGGTCCGCAACCATGCACCAAGCGCGCCCCGACGTCTCGGGGAGCCAGACGCTTGGCACGAGGGCAACAAGGGGTGTTGCCGCTGTTCGCTCGCCCCGAAGGAGTCACGTACAACACGTGGACACCTTCGCCAACAAAACTTATACTATCGCCTCGAGGCACACTCACACACGCACGCAAATACACACTCGCGAACGACGCGATCGCGAATTCTCCGCTAAACAGAAAAACACGGCGCAGAACGAGGTGAACAGTGATAGCTCTGAGAAGAACAATCACTGGCTCACCGTACAAAGAAACGTCGAAACGAAAAGAGTAAGGAAGCCACACGTGCGAAGCGCTAGGCAGTCCTAACATGAATAATCGCGCGCGGGCCCTTCGCGCTCTCGCGAGCGGGGCCGGCGGCGCGCAACTCGACGCATGCGCTCGCGCTCTCAACGTCGCAACGGAGAGCGCGCAGCGGCGCGAAATTTAAAAGCCTAAATTTACCTACACTACTGAAATCGGATAAAACAAACTGAACACTTGGCACTACTCATACAACTAATTATACTTCGACTTTACCAAAACTCTGAGGGTGATGGGTATTTTTTGTCCACCTATTCATAAAAACATACGTTTATAGCACAGTGTGGCTAAAATCAGCTGTTAAGTCACGCCCATCTGTGACTAAAGTAGTCCTTCTTTGCACCCTGTTTATCACACTCGCTACGCTCGTGCGCTAACCTCATGGTGAAAATAAGGTCTACTTTAGTCACGAATAGGCGAGACTTGCGGACTTTAGCAGTCCGTGCTATACAATTTTATGCGATACTCTTGACTTAAATGGTTCTGAACGGGTTAGGGACGGGTGACAAATAAAGTATCCATTTTTTATTTCATTTTCGTCAAAAGGGTTTCATTTTTATTTTCTGTAACTATATGAGACGTTTTTCGAACTTGCCGAGACCTCGGCCCTGCCCTGCGATCTTGCCCTCACGCGCTCCTATTTTCGACTGCCGTTTTCCCTCCCTCTGTCGCGTCCATCTTTCCCGGGCCCACTTCCCGCTTCCTGCGCCCCATTCCTATCTCCGGCGTACCGGCTTCTACCTGCGCCCTGAACCTCGAGAAAAGGTCTTCTGTTTTCCTGCCTCGCCCGCTATCTTACCTCGGCGTATTCCTGTCCGGAACAGGTTCAGTTTTACACGGCGCTTAGCGAAACTGCGCCGTGCAAAAAAGAACCATTTAAGTCACACGTATTGTAATGTACTATTAATAACGCCGCTATGGATTTTTTATACGCATCACCTAACATGAAAGAAGAAAAATTTCTCGTCCAGTTTTCGAAATCACTTCCTCGCCTCCTTCTTCCCTGTATCCAGAGTACACAAACCATTCATTCGACCAATACCATTCATACCCGCATCGTCAAACGCACAGCTGCAGCACACACCGATCTCCCTCACCTCCTATACCTGCGACGCATCGGCAGTTCCTCGCACACCCTGTGTGTAGAAAAGCCCTCTGGTGCAGTTCAAAAGGCCCCATCGGCGAGAGTATCCAGTGTCGATCGACGGGCACCGTGTACACATAATAGACCCTCTCGCACAGCTGTTCGCTGCCACATACACTCGCGCGCGCGGCATATCGATCCTTCGAAAAGCCGGCGGCCCCTCTTGTCTTTTGGCTTCGGAAAAAGCGAGGGAGCTCGTCTACACAGAGTGGGGAAGGCGCAGCCCGTACACCCCCTCGGGATTTTTGTCGGGAGCGCGAATCGCCTTCGCTCGGTCTATACGAGCCTAATACAACGCACCCCCGAGATTCGGCCCGGGTGTACTGGGGAGCCCCGAAGATATCGGTTGATAACAGCCGGGAGCGAGGGCCACCCCTAAGAGCTCACCCCTCGAGGAGAGAGAAAGAGCGAGCGAGAGTTGACCTGCTCCTCTGACCTTCTGCCGGCTGGATAGCCAGCTTGTTACGTGTGTTGTTTTCGTGGTTACTGCCAAGGTTGGATTGCCTATCTGCATGAGCTTCGCCTGAATCTGCGTGTATAACCAAGGGCGCGTGAGCAACTTTCAGCCCTGGCTGGAGAATTGGTAAAAAAGCTTGGCTCTGCAAGCCTCGAGGTTGACGATGTACTGTATAAAGGGGTTGCTCGACATGGTGGATGGAGGGGTGTAGTCGACGAGGGTGTACGTGTGCCTGAAGAGAGAGAGAGAGAGAGAGAGAGAGAGAGAGAGAGAGAGAGAGAGAGAGAGAGAGGACGGGAGGCGTGGGCTGCGCAGGATCGAGAGCGAGAGAGAAGAAGGCGTGGACGTGTGCGTGCGCCACATGCGTATCGCGTATATAAGACCGACGAAAGGGGCCCGCTGCTATATATATATATACACACACAGTGGACTGCACCGCGCATGCAAGACCCTCGAAGGCCTCTTGCACGCACGTGCTCGCCTGTTCGAGCGCCCTATCAAATCCCCATTCATTTACATGCCCCCAGGGCGTCCTTTTCTCGCTGCAGCTGCGCGCACGAGAGGCTGAAAACGACTTGGCTCAAGGATTGCGCCCTCGGCCTCTGTGTGCGATGAGCCGGTGTATTGGTGAGCTTGCGTTTATTGCGCTTTTTGGGTTGGAGAGAGGTGAGAGCGTGTACGAGAGAAGACTTTTTTATCGATGCGGTTTCGGAGTGTGTGCGAGAGGATACTCGCTTTTTCTTTTTAGTTGAAGAGCCAGCTTTCACTTGTCCTGGCGAGGAGAACTGTTACATAATGCATTTTTATCTTGTATTACATACAGAAGTAAAAATTTATCAAATGATAACATTGTTAACACGAGGTGATTTGGAGAAATTAGTAAAATGCGTAAAACACTATATTATAGAATGACAGAGTTTATTAAAGAATGCATTGCATATTACAAGAAACGAAATAGCCCAGGTTATGAAAAAATGCGCAAGAGATATAACATTGAAAATGGAAATACGGTAAATTTTACTATTATATTTATTTTTTTTTATTTTTATTTTTATATTTTATACTTTGTATATATCTTGGCGAGGATTTTTCTATTGAAGTACTGCAATAGGATCTGCTTCAAACTCATAAACCACAAATCTTTTTGACTGAATTAAGCATGATTCTTTGGGGAAAGAGAGATTTAGCCAGCAAAGCATTAGATTTGAGCCGAGGGATCAAGAATATTCCCAACAGATCACCTGTGAAATTTATAGAAAAGAAGATATTACGATTGCTTATAAGTGTGTCATTATTTATATTCTTTTGCAAGCCTTGTTGAAAATAAATATACATTTTTTGTATGTATTTTTAGTACGCACTAAAAACATGTGATTTGCCAGGTAGTGCGTATTAAAAATGTAAGCTGATTTGAGACTGATATTATGAATATATTAAATATAATTTGAAGTATTTGGTGAACATACTGTTTACATAATTATGTTAACATCTCGTTCTATTACAAGTATTATTGCTTTACTTATCATTCTAAAAACATTCGCGGTGAGCGTACATATTACCTGATTAAAATTCAATGCTTTTTATTATATGTATTATTTGGAATTATACATTGATAGAAAATGACAAAGATGATCAATTTATTTATTTGATTATTATTTTTATTATTAGTATAGCGTAGTCGGGTATATGCAATAATAGTACATTATGCAACAAAGGACTAAAGTCGTTGATTATTCCCGTGGGTGGCTTCACTGCCCGAACGAAGAAAGGTAATGAAGTAATATTCACAGTTTAAGATTATTATTTAAAAGTATACTTTTCCTTAGCACGCCTTCCCCCCTTCAGAAGCAAGTGTTTGCAACTCACACTCTGTACGTTAATATAAAAACATGTTATAATAAATGCAGTGAAAGTAGCTTCAAAAATGAATCTGTTAGACGATGTGAAATAAAATTTACTACATTATTTTATTACATATCGTCGCTCTCTACGAAGAGTAGCACTACTCAAATATTCCAGCGAAAAGTAGCACAATTCAGATTTGCCACGAAGACTAGCACAATTCAGATTCTTTTTATAAGAAAAGATTCGTTATTTTTTAAATAAAAATAAATATTTATTATTAAGGCAAAACTAATAAAATAGCAAGATTAATTAAATTGACGAAAATTTTTTTTAAAGCTTAACATTTTCAACATTTTTATAGGAAATACAATTTAAAATTTTTTAATTAATTTAAACTTCCTATAAAAAAAGGTTTCGGCAATTTAATTAATCTTGCCATTTTATTAGTTTTTTTTTAATAATATTCGTTTATAATTAAAAAATAACGAATCTTTTCTTACAAAAAGAATCTGAGCTAGTCTTTGCGGCAAATCTGAATTGTGCTACTTTTCGCTGGAAATTTTGAACAGTGCTACTCTTTGTAGGGAGCGACGATATAATCTAAGGAGCTTTTATTATTTGTTATATTTTCTGAAGTTGTTTATTTACACAAGGGATTGTAAGCAAAATTGGTTTTAACGTAAGTTTACATTATAAATTTTCAAATACAAACTTGAAAACTACGCAAAAATATATATTTTTAAAATTATAATAATATGAAGCTAAATCTTGGCTGTATGATTTTCGTAATGTCTTTGCTCTGGTGAGTCATCCAACATAGTATCTTTATATACATACGCGCTACAAACATAATACGCGGGTTTTCACAAATTAAAGACAGCTATATACACAAGGGAGTCCCTGGCCGTCTAGAAGGGGAACCCCTCTATTGAATAAAAATCCCGATTTTGTTTTCCTTGTCATTTACTGGTATTTACAGAAATTTGCGAATTTCAGCGAAATTATCATACTTATCTTCGTGGAACAGTTGACATCGGCCACTTGAGGTAAAGTACCTGCTGCAGAGATACGGATAAGGAAGTGCTCGGTATAAAAGCATTGATAACCGATCGTATGTTAGCCACTTGGCGGATTAGCTTTCCAACTAGTTACTGTCGCCTTGCTGTCTGGCAGAGTGAGTGTCAAGCTTAGGATGAAAGGCTTTACCTACTTTGCTATTATATTTTACTAATTAAAAGTAGTTATATTTTTGCAGAGTATAGAAGTTGCAATGGACCAGAAAAAATCTAGCATGGCGATTTATGCCTTATTAATAGTGGTAAGTTGTACATTTTCCCTCGTGCAATAAATGGAATTTCATAAAAAAAAAAAAAAAAAAAAAAATAACGCAATGATTATAATTTTTAAGATCGTGACCTGGGTGTCAACGTCTCAAGCTAGTAAGTTTGATTTTCCCGCTCACATCGTTGGCGTGAATTACTCGGCTCTGTAAGTCTCCTTCTTTCGGTCGACATACTGCAGTACTCACGAGATTCCAAAAAATCGAAGCTAATGTATATTATTTTAAAATCAAGGGATGATCTGGAGCCGTATATGCGTTTCAAAGAAGTTGATCTCGGAGTCGATATCCTGGACGACGCAGCGCCTTTGCACATAAGAAAAGCCTTGTCAGATGCGACACTCTCCGACGATCCTGCGATCAACCAGCTCCAGTTCCCTGTTGTGAGTATCACTACTTTTTTCAATCTTGTTTGATCTTCTATTTAATCGAAATGATGAATTACAAAAATCTTGCAAAACAGGGTTATCCGAGGTTCCTCGAAGCAGTGGCTCGGTTCTACTCACCTCTTGTTGGCCATGACTTGGTACCGGGGAAGAACGTTTTCGCCACAATCGGTGCGACTGGCGCAGTCTACGACGCTTTCCAGGGCCACACCTCACCCGGGGACGAATGGATCGTTATTCAACCGGCCTATACCATGTACTTGCCCATGATCCAATTGGCTCGTGGTGTACCTAGGTTCACCAATCTCAAGCTCGTAAGTTTTTTAATTTCAATATTTCGTAATAAATATCGAATAACTTTAACGCGTGGTATCGGATCTTAGGCGAAAAAGAGCGGTCAAATCACAGGTGAAGATTGGGTGATCGACCACGAGCAAATGGAGAGTCTCTTTAACAATAAGACTAAAGGAATCTTGCTGAACAATCCATTGAACCCATTGGGCAAAGTGTATACCCTCGACGAACTCGAGTTTATTGCTGGACTGGCCAAAAAGTACAACACCCTCGTGATCTCTGACGAGGCCCACGAGTGGATCGCTCACAAGCCGCACATTAGAATAGGTAAGCTTACTCGCGTTACAGATTATAAAAATCTTTACAATGTAATATATAGTAATAAATCTGATGTGGTTATTATTCCATCTGCAGCTTCTTTACCCGGAATGTGGGAGCGTACTATAACTATTGGATCATCGAGCAAATCGTTCAGTGTAGCGGGATTCCGAGTTGGTTGGGCTTATGGACCAGCAAATATATTAAACCATCTCAAGACTATTCACAAGAAGACCTCAGAGACTGCACCAACCCCACAACAGGTATGATACGATACGAGTAATAAAGGCATGCATCTTTATAATAAACTACTATCTAAATTGAACTTTTAAACGATCATTGCAGGCTGCTCTAGCATTCGGCTTCGAGCAAGAATACCGTGACTTCGGCAAACCTGACTCGTTCTTCACAGTTCACAACCGCGAGGTTCAGGCCAAGCGCGACTTTATGGTTAAAGTGTTAGAAAAGGTGGGTCTCAGACCAATCGTACCAGGTGGCGGATATTGTTTGACACTTGATTGGACGACCCTCAGGGGTAAACCGCTCGTGAAGACAGAGGACGCAAGTATGGAGTTTTCCAAGTGGCTACTCAGCAAGACTGGTGTGGTTGTACTGCCCCTTTCCTCATTCTATGCGGATGGATACAAGCATCTTGGAGATAACTATTCTCGATTATGCTATCATAAGGTATTTATGGAGATTTCATTTTATTTTTTTTTATTTTTTAAAAAAAATCGATTAACTTTTAAAATATATTGGAAAATGTTAATGCCGTTTTTAATATTTCAGAGCGACAAAACCCTTAAGAAAGCAGAGGAGCAGCTGCAGAAATTGTTGCAGTACCGATATTAATTCGTATTAATATCTGTAATATAGGATTGTAATTAGTTAAATGAATCTCTCTCTTTTGAAATAATGCGTTGTCAGCGTGTTAAACGAGCGATATGATGTGGATTACTCATGGATATGAGTAATCCGTTCCTCGAAAGGCCATACAAGTATAGTTTATAAACTATTGTTAGCAATTATAATATAGTTATCTAAAAAGTCCAGAAAGACAACTCTTTTGCAAGGTAAAATACTGGCAACTATAAGTTATTATTCCATATTTGTTCAGTTGTTTTTCTTGTATAAATATATCATATTTCAATCATTATTTACTCATAGTAAAAATATTTGGAAAATCGTTGTGAAAAAATATCAGTAAATTATTGCCTCCTATTAAGATTGAAAAATGTTTGTATGTTTGAGATGGGATCAATTAGTCAGCGGAAGTAAAGTTGTCGTACGTTCAGATATCGCTTATGCTTTGTTTTCTTGCAAATGTTAAAATTATCATCAAAATGATTTCTATGAAAGTTTTGTTAAAAAAATATATATTATAATGTAAAAAAATAAAGTTAGTCTTTTTAAAAATATACAGAATACATTTTATACTCAAATATAATACATTACACGCGAACAATTAATTGGTTAACAATTATAGGAAGCTAGGAATAAATGGATTATGAGCAGTCTTTTATTTTGTGTATCTTATATATTTAGCAATTGTAATCAGTACAATGAAGGTGATACATATCAGCAGTACAAATTCAAATCGCAATGACATCTTGAATCGTTCGCAAAACAGTTATTTTTTAATTTCTTAACTATATTTTTTAAGGCCATTTTTTGATTTTTGAAAAACATTTTGCGTTTTTTTCAATCATCCCATTGTTACAAATAATATCCCTATGGTTCGTAAGATATCAAGGTTTCAATTTTTTTTTGAAAATTTTTTGATTTCTTATATCTCTAAAACAATGTAGTCAAATGCTTCAAAATTTTATTTGGTGATTGACTATAAAAAAGCTATTTGCTGTTTAAATTTTAAACGATTGCATCAAGCCGTTTTCAACTAAAGAGCTAAAATGTAAAAATTGTCTTCTGTTTTGATAGTTAGGTTAGTTAGGAACACATGTAAACATGCGTGAATTTCAGAATAGAGGGGTCTGCAAACATTTGGATAATGAACTATTCAAAACTTTTATTAAATTGTATATCAAAAATCGCCTCATACATTAGAAAGCAGATATATAGATATATTAAAACAATATTTTATTTATTGGACTTATAAATTTAGTTGGAGGAAGCTACGTGCCAATGAATTGGCAGCGGTTTTTTTTTATTGTAAAAAAACTTATTTCTAATTGTCTTTGTTACAGGTAACGCTAATTAACTAAATAAACTATAATCAGAACTTGTAATGGATTACAATATATCGAAGTATTTATAAAACAAGCCCCAATTTAAACACTATTTTTTACCGCGAATAATATCTAGTACTTTATTAGGAAGGTGTTTGTCTTTTTGCATAATAATCAATTGAAAAAACGTTTTTCCTTCTTTGTTCCTAGTTTTTTGAACAGCTTCTAATTCGTCAGGTTGAAGATCGTTAAGTGTATGTATAATTCGCTCATCTCCTATCTCCGCGTACGCGAATGCTTCTCTAACCGACTTCAGTAAACGTCTAGAATTCTCATTTTTGCACAGGTCGAGTGCGGTCGCACCTTCATTGTTTCTTACGTCGTACATCGATCCGAATTTGAGCAAATTCATAACAATATTCAGTGAACCGTTTGCCGCAGCCTCGTGAAGTGCCGTGTCTCCCTTGATGTTGATCAAATTAACATCGGCTCCGTTTTTCAATAGAACCTCTACAATTACATTGTGACCGTTCGCAGCAGCATAATGGAGTAAAGTCGATTCGTTTTTATCCGCGCTATTAACATCTCGTCCGTAATCAAATAGCTCTTGTAATTCTCGAGGGTCGTTTCTTCTAATAACACTGAATAATAAACCTGTTTCTCTCTCCACCCTGTTCATCCATTCGGTGATTTTATCCTTTCCTATTGTGTTCAAAATATCATCATCGGCAGCTTCAGAAATTTCGCGCAATATTTTATAAGCAGAATAACTCTTATTAGCACGATTCAATATCTCTACCATCGATATCTTTGTCAGGAAGGTCTCTCTATGTCTCTTTCCGAACACGATTTCTTGAACGTTAAGCAATTCTTTACTCAATTTTAAAGCTTCGTCAAGTTTGCCTTTTATCGTCAGAATCAACAGCAT
Organism: Trichomalopsis sarcophagae; assembly: GCA_024372645.1. Lineage (NCBI taxonomy): Eukaryota > Metazoa > Arthropoda > Insecta > Hymenoptera > Pteromalidae > Trichomalopsis > Trichomalopsis sarcophagae. The sequence goes on along the minus strand of QLSS01000033.1, from coordinate 210,135 downwards.
ATTTTTTTTTGTAGATAAACTATCAGGACGAGTCGAATCTTTTTCCTTACTGTTGATTTCTTTATAAATTTTTAAAGCTTCGTCAAGCTTACCTGATTCAAAAAGCGCTGTAGCTATGTTATGCTTTGTAGATAAAGTGTCATTGTGATGGATTCCCAAATTTTTTTCTTGTATTTTAAGAACTTCCCTACTGTACTTTAATGATTCGCCGTATTTTTTTTCTAGCGTCAGTATTACTGCGATGGAATTAATAACCTTCAAGGTTGAGGGATGTTCTGGTCCAAGTACTATTCTACATTTCTCCAACGACTCCTGAAGAATTTTTAAAGCTTCGGTTAACTTATTTTGTCCATGGAGTGTGTATCCTATGCTGTTTACCGTCAATATAGTATCTGGACTATCGGGACCTAATACTTTCTGCTGTTTTTCGTAAACAGTCTTTAAGACTTTTAATGCCTCGTCATATTTTCCCACGGATTTTAATGATTCTCCTATATTACGTTGAATCATCATTGATTCAGGGTGATCTTCTCCAAGTATTTTTTTATGATCTTCATATGCTTCCTCAAATACTGCTAAGGCTTCGTTGTATTTTCCTTGCTGCACAAGAGCAATAGCAATATTTACTTTTTCTAGCATTTTATCTGGAAGATCTTGATTATTTGTTGCTTTTAGATCGGATACCCCTTGCATTATTTTCGTAGCCTCGCTAAATAAATAAAGATTTGAAAGCAATTTACTAAGGTCGTTTTTGATAGACAATGTATCTGGATGATTTTTGTCTAGAAGTGATTCATATATATATTTGAATAAATTTTTAGATGTGATTTTCACCTTATCTTTCTAGAGACGCTGGGTCGGAATACTCGTTGAGAACTTTGGAAAAAGATTCATGTACTGGGAAAGATCAATTAAACCAGACCAAGTCATAATAATTAAATTTTACTAAATATCGCGTGAAATACAAGAATTCAAAAATATAAATTGCGGTGAAATAATTCAAAACACTAACTGGTCAAAAGAAACAATATTTAACTAATCCAAAAACTGAACCTCCGCTTTGGATACGGGCACAAAGCGCTCTGCCGCCGCTTGGCTTCAGCAAGCGACGTTAAAGTCCGAGATGGAGAGAAATAGGGAGAGGGAGTAAGCTTTGTGCTACCTCTGACGCGTGGTCCCATTAGCTCTACTCAAGTGAAGGGTGGGATTGTTTTGAATTCCTGTAAGTGTCGACGTTTCTCAATTCTTACTTCGAGAAACTTGGTCACTTAACAGATGCCAAGAATTTCTTTGAGCAGTGATAAGGTTTCCTCATATTTCCTTTGAGTATTCAATATAATTGCTTTGTTGTATAGAGTATATGCAGTAGTAAGATGATTTTTTCCTAGACTTGTAACACCCCATACAAGCTGCACAAAAAATTATGAAAAATTAAAATTAAAATTGAATAAATAACTTTTTAGATTTTACGCGAGTATATCGCGCTCTCCCACTCTCCATTTTAACGCTCCGGGTCAGCTGAGCTTACAGCAGCATAACAATAGCAGCGCCACGGGCCAGCGAGCGGCAGCAGCAGGCAGCAGCGAGAAAGCGGGGAGAGCGGGCAGTGCTGGGGTCAGGCAGTGCTGACTGCTGGGGTCACGATTATTCGGAAGGTCGCTCAAATGTGAACTTCAGGGGGCATCGCGGAAAGAGTGATTTGCTTTGTCCCCTGAAGTCAGCCATCGGGCGACCCTGCATCAATTCGATGTGAAGTAAGGCGCAAGCCCTGCTCACGATTCCGATTAGAATTATAAGCGCGATATTTAAACGTAACATTTTATTACTATATCCTACACTGTACTATTTTATATTAACATTATAAGAAATTAAGTTCGAGCAAAATAAAGCATAGGACGTAAAACACACGCATGTTCTAAACCTTGTCACTCGAGAAAATAGCAAGCGTTCGCCCGAGACAGGGCAATAAAATAAAACCCTAAGCTTAAGCCCAGAAAAGGAGCACGAAGCACGCAGCGGCAGGCCAACATGCGCAGAACATTTGCAAGAGCGTCAACAACGCAATTAAAGTCGAGCAAAGAGATGAAACCCAAAATGTCCCGTACAATAAGGAACAGACATGATTTTTAAAACCGTTTTTAAAATAAAGTTAAGGATAAATCTTACACAAAAGTACAAGAATCACGATTTTTACTGCAATATTTGTTGAGTAATATTGTTCTGAAAATTCGGTTTCCTAATGATACGTTTAAAGGATTGAGAGCTTACGTGATCAATATGGCGTCGCGAAGGATGAAAATATATATGGACGTATAAAGGCATGTAAATTTTAATACATAAAATAATACATAACCTTATTGTTTTCTCCAAAATCATAATAGAGATGAGAGATAATGCTTCAAAATCGAAATATATTCATGATGACTGAATTTATGTACTCAAATGCCCGTAAGTTAGGTTAGGTCTTTATCCTTTGAGCCGACACATTGAAGAGCTGCCGTTTTAATAACTACTAAAACATAACGTATTCTTATGCTGTTTTCTACTATATATAAGTATTTATATGTATATTGCAGAACCACGTCTGTTCCCCATTGCCGGTAAAACCCGGAGAACGTCGCTGCCTAGAAGATTAACGGAAGACGCGATATATATATATATATATATATATATATATATATATATATATATATAT
>QLSS01000033.1:182944-205521 GCA_024372645.1 Trichomalopsis sarcophagae | reverse complement strand
AAAAAAAAAAAAAAAAAAAAAAAAAAAAAAAAAAAAAAAAAAAAAAAGGTACAAAACAAACTTGATTTTTTCACTAGGAGAGCAGGATGCTGATGGAGGCTCGCCGAACGGCCTGTGTGCGTGCGCGCGTTGCGGCCATCAGGTCACGGTAAGCTTTCATATATGTACAGCTGTCTCTCTTGTTTATACGAAGAACGCACTTCCGAACTTGGCGCCGTGGGTGCGGCGGAGTCCGTTAGAGAGAGAGAGAGAGACGGGCGGATCAATTGCCCATTTTAAAACTAGGTGCATCTAAGTGCGCTACATTTTTAGCGGCATTATATGCTATAGGATGATCTACTACGCTATTCGTTACAGCGTCGTCATCAGCCAATCATTAACCAATCCATTTTCGGTAATTTATCTTTTTAAGAGGATTGTTTTGGCGTACGTAGGGATTCTCGAACGGAAATAAAGAATCACTCACAGAACAAATAAATTGCTGCAGGGATTACTGAAAAAAATTAAACGATTGTTGGATGCATATGATAGATAACTCTTTTGAATGCGTTTTGGTTGAACACCAAAATGGAGTGACGGTGAAGTGTGGTTTATGAATTTATGATTATTAATTAAGTGCGTGATTAATATCTACCATATTATAAAAGTAAAGAAAATCTATTTATTACTATGCGTTGCTGAATTATAGTCTAGTTTTACAATCTGAATAATAAGCTATTTTCATCTGAGATAAAAGTAAAAAAGAAATTAATCTTTCATTTGCATGCAAGTGCGTACTTTCTATCTTAATTGACTTTAAAAAAGTCGTAAATGATAAAACGACGAGAATAAAGAATATTCTTCGACTTTGATCCCACAGTAAATTCATCTCGTATTTAATTTTGCTCATTTTTTGTTTGTATTTATATGATACATCGCTTATCTACTAATATGTAGTTATACTCGTATATGATTTATAAAGTACACGAAGTTATTGACGACAAATAAACATATTGATGAATATACGAAATTAAATTTAAAGAGGTGGAACATTTAAACAATATATCTGTACACATACACACGCATACACACACACATACTCACACACACACACACACACACACACACACATATATATATATATATATATATATATATATATATATATATATATATATATATATATAATTGAAATTGAAGAACCATAGAAAAAACCCTCAGAAAACATCCTGTTCTGACCGGGACCAGTAAATTTTACTGTACAGTGCAGTAATTTCCCCACTTTTTTGGCTCTGTGACGAAATTACTGTACTTTTTAGTAAAATTATCTGTACTTTTAGTACATTTTACTGCACTGTTTCTCTGTACATTGTTACATTAAAAAAAAGCGTATCTTGTGGAATATTCCACGATGAAATACAGCAGATTCTGAACTTAGCTATACAATAACCCAATGAAATAATCATATAGCTTGTTATTTTACATTTTACTTTTTAGTTATATACACCAAATCAAAGGAAGTCAAAATCTTTACTCAACCAGTCGAATCAGCGGACCTCGCTCCACAGCCATTGCACTTTTTACGCACGCACCTATTACGCCATGCGTATACCTATTCATGTAAGCACGCACTCCCAAATAGTCGAAAAGTTGACGCTAACTCTGATCTCCTGCTGCTCTCCTAATCGATGTCTTGCCATAGTTCTCTATCGCTCGCGATTCCACGCATGTCCTCGTGAATACTCTCATATAACACGCGAAGAGACTCGCCAATACACGCACATAGCGGGCGAAATCGTTCGGCGCCTGGCGGACAGCAACCAACGCCCTTCGCAAGCTTTACTTTAAGGGCAGCCGTGCCAGGACTCTATGCTTGGCCAGCAAGTGGTTTTAGGGATCCGAGTCGGCAATTTTATGCGTGCGCAGACACACACACACACACACACACACACATGCACAGGGGGAGAGACGCAGGCGGCGCGCGCCGGAGAGAAGTGCGTACAGGGGGAGCCCTAAGGAGAAGAAGGAAGACGGAGGATGAGAGAAAAAGGGATGTGTCGAAACAGAGAGCAGCGGAGAGCAGCTTGTCTGTACTATAGGCTCGATGGTCGGCTGCGGTTTGTGCTTTCTTCTTTTTGATTTTTGTTAATTGGCTTGTTAGCTGATGCTTGGAGATCTGTGACGGGCTCAGATACAAGAGCGGAGTGTGCCGTTGGTCTAACTATTACGGTCTCGAATATTGTACAATTAGAGCCGAGTGAACCAGTCTGAGAGAGGATAAGCTGGTATGGGTGGAGTAAATGTTGATATTTTTCGAAATAGTGACTTGCAAAAGTCTCTCTGTCACACTTTTATGTTCATCAGACAAAATATCTGTGAGAGTATAAGTGTGTTTTTTTACTCTTTTTACCTGTATTTTATAACAAATTCTGTTTTATTCTGTCATGGCTGTAAAATAATTAATTTTGATAGAAAATGACAAATTTGAAGCTTCAATGATTAGCTTATTCATTTCAAGGGTGGCTATGCAACTGAAAATCATTTCAGGAATTGTGACATAAAATTTATGTAAAATAATAATTTCTCTAAAATACACATGATATTTTATGTAGAAGTTCATTTTCACAGCAACGAAAATGAAAGTGTACACGCAATTTAGTGTGGTTTCGAACGGTTTGTAAGATTACCCAAATTTACGTAAAGTTAATACAAATTATTAACTATATTCTGTAAAGATTATTTATGTTACCGCTCTGGCGACCCAAAAGTATTTTTCAAAATCTCCTCGAAATTAATTATTATACTTGCGACTATGCGGGGCTGCGTCTGGCTCATTCATCCAAAATCCAACGTACTATTGTCCGCCAGACAATACTATACGTTAGATCGCATCAAAAATAAAATCGCACAGCACCACATCCTCTTCCGGCCAACAAAAAACAATTATTATCCTTACAAGTACACCCTGCACAATAGCCTCCACACCAAATGCGAATCTCCTTCGGGATCTCTCGTACGAGCCATAAACCTATACCATTATACCGCTCCTTTGTCGTTCCGCTGGCCGTACATACGAGAGCCAATAATATAGGCTCAAGAAGCAGGAGCTGCGCTGAAAAAAGCCTCTTCTCGCGCGCGGCAAGAAAACAAAGTCGAAAAATAAATCACGCCCAGGCCTTCCTGCGATCCTGTTAATTTTAGTCTTCAATTTGACTTTCACTTCTCCCTGCCCTTGGCAACATCCCTCTCTCTCTCTCTCTCTCTCTCTCTCTCTCTCTCTCTCTCTCTTTTTCTTGAGTAGGTAGGTACACGCGTACGAGCGCGCGCGGCAGCTCTGCCCACTGCGATTTCGTACCGCAACACCAACTTACGTTCCTCTTCCAGCGCACAGTCATCGAACGCTCGAAAGGTCTCCTCCTTCCTCTGGCTTATCCTTAGCCGAGCCCATGTCGAATGTATACATATATAGCTATACGGCAACGTGCCGGAGAAAGAGAGAAGGAAGAAAAAAAGTTTGTGGTCCTTCGCGCAGGAAGAAAGGAAGCGCTCGAGAGGTACACGCGTACACGTGCACGGGGGACCCTCCGAAGGGCTGCTCCCAAGACCAAGGACCAATTCAGCCCTCATGATTCCCTAGTAAAAGTGCGTAGGCGTGCGCCCTTTAGGGACGCACCCGCGGCTGCAACAGCCGTTTCGATGGCTTACCGTCAAAAGATCGTAAAGTCAAGCAGCAACGCGCTCCCGGCGTCCCTTTTACGACTCTATACCTGGTTCTGGAAGCGAGGACTCGGGTGATGTTACGCTCCTGGCTGGGGTGGTGCGTAGGATGGGTGGTGTTCGGGAAAGTTGCAGAGTGTAAGTTTTTATGATGTTGTTTTATGCATTTGTTTTTCGTGGTTTGTTAGAGATCTGGTGGTTTTTGCAGTGGTTCTTTTGCCGGTTCATGGGAAGAACTGTTTCAATCAAGGATCGCAAGGATTAGCTAAATTTTTACTTTTAATTGGAGAATATCACAAGTGTTCATTATTATATATATTCAGAAATAAATTGTAAATTTGTGAAAATCTTTAAATTTATGATTTTTCTTCTGATATATTTTTTAATTGTATTCTAGAAAAAATTACTCATAGGACTTAGTTGGGTATTGTGTATTATGCTACTATAAAATAAAACGAAATAAGTCTTATGAGAAGTACTAGCTCATAAAAAAGTTTTTCATAATTATGTTTAAATCGTGACTGGCACGGTGGCTCGAGTCCGCATTAATTAGCAAAAGTCTTCATTATTGCAGAAGCTGTTTACTAGAGCAAAATGACTTTCAGCTAGTAAATATCGTCGAATGTATATTGGCGATCCTCGAGCTAGTGCAAAATATAATAATTCACACAATGTATAAGAGATCCTTCTACCTATACTATACAGATTCCCGCTTAGCTATATGCAAGACTTAAAAGAGCTCCAGCCACCTCTTGAATATCTCGCCCTTCCTATGCACTTCTTGGCCAGCTACGATGCCCTTCCGCCTATTCATGAGTTCCTGTCGGCAACGTTTATCTTTAAAACCGGCCGCACTGCAGGACTCTCGCTCGCTCCTCTCGCGGGCACATCGAGTAGCTCCACACAAGGCTGCCTTTTGTGTCGAGAGCGAGAGAGAGCCGACTCGCCCACCCGATCATTATCGCGCCGCAAGCGCCTGCATACTAATCTGCCTCAGGGCTGCCGTAATTAGGCGAGCATGAAGCGTCGGAGCATATTCTCTCTCTTGCACATTCTCTCTCTTGCACATTCTCTCTTTCTCTCTCCTTGTACTTGAGTGAAGGACGATGACGGTTAGAAAAAACGATGATGGACCCTCTATCTGATGCAGAACTGCGTGCGGAAGCAGGTAGTGAATTAAGGCTCTTATGTTCTGTGAGGCATGAATTGCTGTGAACGTCAAATATGCTTGTTTGATTAGAAAGGATTTATTATTTAGAGAACAGCTTGTTTACTCTTAGAACGCATTATTATTATGTATTTTGGTACGTTAATCATTTTTGCCAGAAATATCCTGTCTCACGATAATTGATAAATAACGTTATATTAAAGTAATGCGTACGCTTATAGGACGTGTGAAGAAAGTATTTTAATTTTTTGCAATTATATTTTTTATGAGCATAAAATTTATTTATAAACCGACGACAAATAAAACAACTGAAATACAATACATTAAAATCATTAACTCACGAAGCTTTCACATAGAAATCACTGAAAAAAGACTCCAAGTGCCTCGATACCTCCAGGTACATAATTACAAAAGCCAAGCCTTTGTCCGGCGAAGCAGGCTCGGGTTTCGTTCTTTTTTTGGAACTGTCATTCGTGAGAAACCAGGAAACCATGGACGGATCATGGGTCGCAGTCCTCTCACTCGTCTCTCTATTGAGCGCAACGAGTCCCTTCCTCTCTGGCGGCTCTTGCTATCGCCATGGCCACCTCGAACGCCATTGGAGGAACGAACACAAAGCGCACGCTCGTAAAAGCAATTGCTCTTGCCGTAGCAGCGGTAGGTGTGGAAAAGACAAATCGCTCGGATGTCAACTTTACCAGGATATTATACAGACGAGAAAGCTGTCAATGTTTTCTGAAGTGTACATTTTTTCGCGGATTTTCGGAAGGATTTCAGCTGCGTTCGTTTATGCTTGAGGTGTATAGGTGCTATACAGCTGTACGTACACAGACTTTTTGGAATTTTGCAAAGTTAAATAAGCGGTTTGGATTCTGATTGCGAGTAACATTCGTGTTTGTTTGATAGTTATTATCTTGTTTGATATTGATTTTTTTACTATTAGAATCAATATTTTCTCTGTAGGAAACTATTCTTTTCCATATAATATATAATGAAATACCTATGAGATACTTTCAAGCTTGTTGAAGAATAGATGTTGAGGATAGTATAGATTCAGATGCACGATGATTAGCGATAATGTGAAAAAGTATACCTGTCTCATTATCCAACACAAATTTTAGCATGACTAACTGAAATAGTTAGACTTAAGGTAAAAATGTTCATGCATGATAATTTTAACTATACGTTTTGTAAGTATTAAGTGAGTAGTTGTCACTGTAAGTAACAACGTACATTTTGTCACTGCCTGTCCGTGCGCCAACGTCTGTCCGAGGCTCTCACACAGATACAACATAGCCTCATCTGTGTAGGTACATCTACGCTTTTCCGCGCTAGTACGCGTGTTAAAGGCTTTAATCCGGCAGCCGCGCGACGCGCCTGCGACATCTTTGCATTGTCGCGGCTCTGAGCAGTAATTTTTTTTTACATTGATGCATGGAAAGGCCCCGAAAAAATTCCCTCGTTGGCATGTTACGTTCAATGATTATTGGACCGGTCCGAAATTACTTTACAGTGAAGGAGTATGCTTGGCCTTGCCTCGCAAATCCATCAGTACTTTAACAGCAATGAAACAGTTACGTGTCATGCTGTTGCAGATGGCAGCTTAGCTAAAATTAGTTGATTTTCAGTTAAAAATAGTTGAATATTTTTCACAACTTTAAAAATAAGTAATTGCATATAATCACTAGTCTGTAGTGCAAAATTAAACTATGAATTATAAATTTATTAAATTTTAAATATTTAAATAATGTTTTGAATAAAATTATAACAAATACAATAAGCCATAATTCCAGAAATAGTTTTTATTGTGCCCCGGGTAATTTATTACCTGGCCGAGTAAACATTATTTTTTCCGGCATTACCGGAACTTTAGACGATTTTTACCCTATTTTAAATTACTCGTAGTCATCGTACCCTATTTTAAATCATCTAAAGTGAGAAAATCCGACGAAAAACCGAAAAGTCTCGTTTTGAATGCATTTTTGAACAATTTCACCCTGTTTCAAATAGCTCGCATTTTTATAGGGACGGTCATTATTGACAATTTTTTGTTTTTAAATTCAAGATCTTGGACTGAACTGTTTAGTAATGCCGGAAAAATGATGTTCGCTCGGCCAGGTAACAAATTACCCGGGGCGCAATATAGGCTATTTTCTGGTAACTATTTGGAATTGTGGCTTTATTATATTTGTTACAATTTTATTTAAAGGGAAAAAATTGCAATATAACTTTATAAAATTATGCGTAGTTATACGCACGTAACCCATTTATTAATTTGAGCCCTATATTTTTTGTAATATTTCTGATTACAACATTTTGACTACTAAGCGATTTCTTAGCAAAGTTTTATTTTAATTTTTAGTTAAATTTTAGCTAAATGAGTTAACTAAGTCTTAAGACCTTAGTGGTTTTGACTCGTTAACTTAATACCAGGGTTATTGCATTTTTTTAAACAAGCATGCATAAATCATTCACAATTTACATTAATGATGATTATGAACTATGCATGTATGAAAATAACAAACATTTGTCTTATTGTATTATTTAATTATTCTATTTGCAGAATTGGCAAGACCCACTTTCAACAATTAGCGACAGAAATAATTCAGCTCTTTCCGGGAGAAAATATTAAAATATTTTATTCTCTGTTTAAAAGTTCGAGAGGGGTATTAAAGTGCTTAACACGTACTGTCTGCTTATAAGAATATATATAAATAAATACTTCTGATCAAATGCGTTACAAATTTAGGCAGTACTGATAATAACAGCGACACCCACTGTTCACAATTGCAGTAATATTGTATTTATACTTAAAAATTAATTTAAGTTAAGATATTGTATTGAATAAACACACAATGAATTAAAGGTGAAAAACTGTCAAAAAATCATATTTAATATTTAAACTAATTTAGCAATAATAATGAAACATTTGATTCTGAATACCCATAGGAATGCAAGTGTTTTAGAAGAGCCTATTAATGGTAAACTATAATGGCAATTTTTATTATCGTTCCAATATTGTCACAAAGTAATGTTCATCTATAATGGTTATCAACACATCTATAGAGCCAGCCTATAGAGAAAGTTCAGAAAGTTTGGGGTGTAACAAATTATAATCTATAACACATCTCATCCAATCATACAACGAATTTAACACAAGCAAATATTCTGCAATAATAAAATCAACGCACAAAATTTTCGCTCCATTCAGATTTCCGTTAGCAAAAAGTGCGAAAATCGAATCACGCACCATGACGCAATCAAAATATTGCTTTTTTCCATGAGTGTACTGGGTATATAGTATACATAAAATTCCCGGACGCACATCACACCCCCACCCCCAACGTGAATATATAGAAGCGCGGGCGGTGGCGAAATTTAGCACATCGCGTTTTTATACCCTCCCAATCGATGCAACCAAATTGGAGAAACAAAAAACATCGCGAGTCCCGTCATTTGAGCCGATCACCTTCGACGCGCTCGTCAAAGACACTCCAAAGATTTGCAGAAGTGATCGGTAGTAGGATATCATGTCGCCGATAGGCTCATCGACTGTCGGTATCGCGCGCTTTGACTCGCTGTGTATACATATGTGTCATATATCGCGGCTCTATACTCCGCCATGTGTGTCCACATGTGTGTTTCCTGGTCTCCTGAAATTCAGGCACATGCGTTATAGCGTGCGTTGTGCCTCTCGCGCTCGCAATTTCAATTTCGGTGATAATAACAGGTCCTCTTCGGTGAAAAAAAAAATACATATTTATTAAAGACTTATAATGATTGAATAACAAAAAAATATTAATGATTTTTCAAAGAGCCAGTCTGGTTGACGACTGCGTATAAATGTATGGATGAGAGTTGAATAAAAAAATAGTATACTCCTGACTGTGCGTAAACGTATCAGTATGTGAAACACGCGCAGAATCGGCGCACGCTCCTCTCCCGGATGGGAATTTTTTTTCACGGAATAACCACACGCACAATCAGGAAATCATGTCGCACTGCCACGGAGCATCAGCTGTTTGCGCGCTTTTTGCTTCAAATATGGTGCGCGCGTCTCTGTTGTGATTTGATGTTTAGAGAGGGACCTAACTGTATCGATATGCGATGTATCAGGGATGAGGGAATCAGACATCTCATCGTGTCGTATATTATAAAGAATACTGATGCACAATATTTTTAATCGTTTTGACTTCGCTCTTTGGAATATTTAAAAATGATCGTTATAATCTAAACAATATTTTTTAGCAATATTTTTTATTAGCTTTTTACATAGCGTAAACAATATCTAATTGAAATAAACACAAACGTTTATAAATATCTTATGTTACTATAGTCATGTTGCAATATACTCATATAATTATGATTATACAAAGCATTTTATTAAATAATGGCGTAAAAAATTCACTTAACCTATGCTGTATAATATACGCTTGAGAAATACAAAGGAGCGACGCCCATATCTTTCATAAAGATTTATTGAGGTAGTGTGTTGCGAGACTTTGCTTTGCCTTCGTTTTATAGTCGTCGCTTGTACGCGTCAGACAAATTCAATTTGTTCCACCTAAAAAAAGATAAATCGCACAGATGTCAACGTTACCAGGGACACACGTTACTACAGAGGTGTTTAAGTGTATCCTCTGCTTCTAAATTAGATTCATATAAAAGTGTGCGACATATAAATTCTCTTACAGCTTTTTAGTAGTCAAAATTTCGAATATTAAAAGATGCCTGGAAATTTTTGAAACGCAACGTATGAAAACAAAATATTCACATAACAACTAGCATCCCCCGTAGTGTAAATGCTAGGCATTTGCATAATAGGCACGCGTATATACTGACATTTTTTTTCTTAAAAGGGATATTATTACTTTAAGATAGAAGATTTTTATTAATTAGCGTAGCGTAGAGTATTAGTACGCGTTTATGTGCCTAAAAAATCGTTTCTAGAGTTATTGTTTCTGAAGATATGTTTTTAAATAATATGTGTTACGGTAAAAAGTTGTGTTGTGAAAATATCTATTACTTTTACATTTAAAATTTTTAATGAAAAACGTAAAGCAGCAAAGTTTTCTCGTAAATAATTGATTTTTTGCTGTAAAAAACGATTTTGGGCTGTTAACTCGTGTTATTAGTATTTTCATGATTTGATGTCAATAAAAAAAGTTTTATTTTTCAAAAATCTACAACTTTTCCATTTAACTTTTTTTTGTAGAATGCTAGGATTTAAAGTTACAGTCCAAAAACCGTTATTAGCGATTTTTTGAAAATGGCCGCATTTTGTATATATGTTAGGAATCAGGCTCAAAACAGGATCGTCAGCATACTATTATGAGACGAGTTCCCAAACAAATTTTGAGCCCGATTGACTGAAGTCTCTGAGAGATAATCGCATCAAAACAAAATTTTTATTCAAAAACACGTAAAAATCGAACAAATTGTGCCCGCATTTTAAAACGACGTAGAGGATCGGGATAAAAAAAATAGTTTCAGTTCATGCAAGAGGAGACTTTTTCAGCCCGATCGATCGAAAATTGCGTGAGATATCGCATCTCACACATTTTTCGTGCACGAAACTATAAGGCACTTCCGTGTCGCGGTTGTGCCTAATAAAATATTACTTTCTTATTTTTAAAATCTAGATATTCTTTTTTTTGAATGAATATCTAGAAATCATTACAAATAATGATGTTGACAAAAAAGGCATCAAAAATCTAAATTCATTGTGGTTTTAGAATGAATACTTTGGGAATAATGTTATACTTATTTTGCACTTGTTGACAGGAAGACTGTCTCTTGTTAAGTGGGTCAAAATTGCTGAACAAAAGAATTTAAAGCTTGTTGTCGGTGGTGCAATCATTTTACCATAATCTATTTATAGAATATTCTGGCAATTGGTGTATTTCAAGTTGATAAAAATTAAATTTTATACACAGCAAACAAAAAAAAAAGACTCATAATCTGTTTCCTATTCAATTAATATTTTTTCAACTAAAATGTAATATTTTTAAAGGTATTTTCCTCATTCATTGTATGTATACTTTCATTTAAAGTTATTTTCTTCGATGATAAAAAAACACTGAAAAGTTGAGTGTCTGTATTTGCATCTGACTCATGTTTTAAAATAAACAAGGAAAGTGTATTATATTAGCGCCTGCATGTATAAATTCTTAAAATTTTGTAATTTTGCATTGCAGTTTAGATTAGTTTGACGAAAAGTACTGCAGTTCGATAGTTTAATAAATATGTTCTCTCGCTACTTCCTGACATTTTTCATCATTGTTATGTTTGCCTTCGCTAGACATGTCAGTGCTTTAGAAAAAGAAGAAGAAGATGACGATGTTCAAAATCGTAACCCCCTCGTAAGTTTGAAACTTATTTTACATAAAAAATTGAGCATACTAGCTCATTCAAAGAAAATGTGCATGTGTCACCTTAAATACTGCAATTCTGAATAATCATTATAATTAATAAAGACAGTTTTATAAAAATGTCAATTCCATACCAAACTTTGTATTCTGATCACAGCTTTATTATTATACTAACAAGCTTCGTGAGTCAAATTTTCTTCTGCCTTATAAAAAAAATTTTTGAACTTAGATAGGATCAAAATTGTAAACGTTTATTAAATAACATATTACTTAATATACAAACTCCAGAATAAATTAAAAAATTATAAACTGTTGTATTGTTATATATAACTCTTATTAGTCATGAACATGCATTTGTCAACCCGCGACAACGCTTTTATAACGGCTTCAAAACATCCATTCATCATTTTATATGAGAAGGCAAGTTATGAGCCAATATAATGTAAATAACTAATTTTTCAGGCCGTTAGAGCTGTCCTATTTCTTCTCAAAAACGGTATCAAGTGGGCCGCCGAGCACTGCTTAAAAGAAGCAGCAGAAAAATGCCAGCATCTGGCGAAAAAACCCAAGGAGGCCTTTAATTGCGGCGTAAGTCTTTTTTATTTTTATGTTTAATTAAATCATAAATTGTATTTTTCACTTTTGCAGAAAGATTTTATACAAGCCAACAAGGGACGTTGTGCCACCGGTAAATAACTACTTCACTGATGTATTACTTCAAATACTATGAACAGTTTTAATACAAATTTTAAAAAGTATATATATATATATATATTAATGCATTATTTTAGTATCCCATATACAAGTCCAAATAAAATACAGCTTTTTCGATAAACTCGTGGTAAAATATAATTATGCCTTCATATATATGTAGGTAATAATATGCTGAATTTTGGTTATGATTATCGTTATAAAATTATGCACAGCATAACAAAAGTAGTAATTAATGACAATGTGAAACAATTGCTCATATTTGTATGGTCGTGGCAAAAGTTACATTACAATATATGAATCAGGAGTGATTTTTGAGCAAGAAATATTATGTGTGCAAGAATAAGAAACGATGACTGAAGAAAGATTGTAATTAAACAAAAATTACAATAAGAATATACATACAAAGAAAAAAAAATATTTTCTTTTCACGTTATAAAGTCACGTGACAAAATTGCGAAATTCAGTTTGTTAATTATGTCATACAATAATACGAGACATTAATTTGCGATTTATTCATTTCAAACTGAATTTCGCAATTTAGATAGATTGCAAAATTATGCCAATGTTATCAGCAAAAGAGACCCCGATTTGCATACTTGGCAAATGATTACTTGGAAATGTTGCACCACCAAACTCCCACGAAGACAATGTTATTGCATTTTTGATTTGGCGCATTTAAGAAAACGCATAAGTTTGAGCTCAGTGTTAGCTGAGCTGACGGACAATAACGATCGAAGTGCTTGGTGTTTGTGATAAAGACGTGAAAATCGATTGAACAAAAAATCAATTCCAAGTACACATATACACTTGGAAAGATTGGCAAAATGATAAATTCCGATACTGAAACATCGAGTCATAAAGTTGTGATATCAGGAATTTCCGGACGATTTCCAAATGCTGATAATGTGTCTGAACTTAAAGAAAAATTACTAAACAAAGTTGATTGTACCGCTGAAAAACACGGTCGATGGGATATAGGTATAGAGAATGATTGCGTGTTTTTTAAGTATTTTGTTATGGATGTGATATCTTTTGCAACTATATTATGTTAATCTTCTTAATTTGTTAAAGATAATCCAAAAGTTCCGCAGCGAATCGGAAAATGCAACAATATTCAAAAATTTGATCGTGTATTCTTTGGACTTCATGCTAAATTGACCAACAGTACCGATCCTCTTTCAAGAGTGTTGTTGGAGCACAGTTTTGAAGCTATCCTTGATGCTGGTATTAATCCGCGTAGTTTAAAAGGCAAAAATGTAGCCGTTTTTGTAGCGACAAGTGGAACGGAATCATTAAAAGCATTTTTTTGTCCAAAAATAAAGGTGAATTATATTCTTCATGTCTGAAAAATTATGCTTATGAAATCGGAACAATTTTTTATCCATTCTAGGTTGACGGATTCGGTATCATGGGTTCTAGCAAAGCAATGACTGCCAATCGCATTTCATTCTTTTTGGGTTTGACCGGACCAAGTGTTCACGTAGATAGCGGTTGCACGGGCTCTGCTACTGCTTTGCAGCTTGCGTATCACGAAATAAAAACAGGTCGTTGCGAATCAGCTATCGTGGCAGGTGCCATGCTCAACCTTTACCCACATTTGTCACACCAGATGAATGCCTTAGGCGAGTATTTTTATTGTACTTTGAGGAAGAAAGAATACTATTCTTCTTTTGTCTGAAATTTCGTGCAATTAAATGGGTGATCTCTTATTTTAGGTGTTTTATCTGCGGATGGGCAAACTCGTTCTTTCGACAATGCTGCCAATGGTTACGCTCGCAGTGATTCGATAGCAGTGTTATTTTTGCAGCGTGACACCGACGCTAACCGCATTTACATGGAGGTCCTGAATGCTAGAACCACCCATGCGGATGGTCCCGATAAACCGTGCATGATGTATCCAAGTGCGGAGTCTCAGATCACTCTAATGAAGCAAATGCTTAACGAATGTAAACTGTTGCCGGATGACATCTCTTTCTTGGAAGCTAGCGGCGTTGCAATTAAAACCGTAGATGCTAATGAATTGGAGGCCATTAATCAAGTGTATGGCGATCGAAAAAAGCCTTTGCCCATTGGTGCAGTCAAGTCGAATTTGGGAAATGCAGTTGCCGTGAACACTATAAATTCTATAATTAAGGTAAGTATTAAAAGTAAATTTAATCGAGCGGCCCTCGAGTCGACATCAGAATTATATGTTAAGTTTCTATTATATAGTAAATAGAAAACGAAATGGTGTAACAAAACTTTTTTTTGATTCAAAGCTCGAAAAAAAGTTTTATGCAAATATAAATTCGTGAAAGTTGTAAAAATCTGATACTTTACAGTGCATATCTATTTTGGTGACGAGCTAAATTATTTTTCTTTATCTTAGAAAAATTTTAAAAAGAGAGAAAATTTGAGAAAATTAATATAAATTCAACAAATTATTCAAACTTAGAGACCCGTCAAATTGAAAATCATTGACCTATCCAATAAACATGGTTTGTTTGCAAATTAAGGTAATCATAGCATCAGAAAGTGGAAAAGTTCCACCGACTATTAATCATCAAAAACTGAATTCAAAGGCTATTTTTTCAAAAGAATGTAAGCTTTATATTCCTATGGAAGTGTTCCCTTGGACTGGTAAATATTCATCGATAAATACAACTTCATACTGTGGAGTTTTCGCAAATATTCTTCTAAAAGTGCCTGATCTTAAAAATAACCATCAAGTAGATAAAAGTGATAACTTGCCTAGACTTGTTACAGTTTCTGGACGTACTGAAGAAGCAGTTTCAACAATTTTAGATTATGTAATTAATGAGAAATTCAGCTTTTTTCTTAAAACGTGTATTATTAACAAGGATGATTTTAAATTCCGTTCAATTAATCATTTTAGGTTCAAAACAACTCTGCAAATCATGACTTTATTCAATTAATCTACAATATATTTGAATCTAATGTCAATAACCATTTATTTCGTGGCTATACCGTAACTTCTGACAAAAATACATCTTCTTCGAAGAAGCACAAAACCATGTTTGATTCTGGCAAAAAGAGAGATGTGTGGTGGATATTTTCTGGGATGGGATCACAATGGGTGACTATGGGTAAATACAGTTATATTTTATAGTTTAACAATGACGTTGATTCTGCGCAATGTGCTGAACAATTCAAATATTTTCTTAGGTAAAGAATTATTGAAACTATCAGTTTTCGAGAAAGCTATAAAAAAGTGCGATGCGGTTTTAAAACCAAAAGGTTATGATATTTTTAAAATTATAACTGATAACGATCCCGAGATGTTTTCCAATGTTATACACTCTTTTATTGGAATTGCCGCTATTCAAGTAATTCTTTTATAAAATTTTTAATATATCAGCATTTTTTAAAAGTTTTTGTATGAATATTTTTGGATGGAAACTTTTAGGTTGGTTTAGTAGATGTCCTGAAGTCAGTTGGTCTCAACCCAGATTATTTGATTGGTCATTCCGTAGGTGAACTTGGATGTGCATATGCCGATGGTTGTTTCACCGCTGAACAAATGGTCTTGGCTGCTTTATCCCGTGGTTTAGCTTCAGTTGAGACAGAATTAATTTATGGATCGATGGCCGCGGTTGGTCTAGGATACGAAGATGTTGCTCCTCTTTGCCCATCTGACATCGACGTTGCTTGTCATAATAGCGCTATTAGTGCTACCATTAGTGGGCCAGCAGAATCAATGAAAAAATTTGTTGGCGATTTGAAAGTAAAAAGGCACTTTATATACATAATATGGACGTACATATGAGGGAATCTTGTTAAATCAGCATATAGAGCGGCATATAGAACTTTTCAAACAGAAAGTACACCTTTCCAGCCCGATTTTTTTGCTCATTATTTCACAATATGTACAATACGTACAGTGGAATACGAGAACAGTACGTGTTGTCAATGTGATAAATCAAAGTACAAGAAGTAAGCTTTAATTTTTAAAAATATGGTTGCTTAGGTAAAATTTGTTTACATTTATAAACAGTCAAAAATTCATGAAAATCTTGAGATAATTAAAGAATGCTTATATGCCCCCCAGACATTGAGTACGTGACGTTGAATAATTGCTACTTTTCGTACAATATCAATTTTCGTTTCAAATCGTATGGTATGCAAAACAAAAAAATCTAGCTAAAATTAAAAAAAGGGTATCTATTGTTTGAAAATTTATTAATTTTATATCACTTTATGAATGCCGATTTTCAGAAGATTTCTCATATTATATATATTCTGATTACATTATTAACGTATATATCTGTATTATTTAAAGGGCAAAAGTATATTTGCTAAAGAAGTGCCGTGCAGTAATATCGCTTACCACAGTCGTTACATAGCTAATGCTGCTCCAAAACTTCTCGAATATTTAAAACAAGTCATCCCAGATCCTAAAGTCCGTAGTTCAAAGTGGCTAAGTACTTCAGTGCCTATGGATCAGTGGGCTACTGATAGCGCACGGTTTTGTTCTGCTGAGTATCATACAAATAACCTTTTGAATCCAGTATTATTTGAAGAAATATTGCGAAAAATTCCAGAAAATGCGATTTGCGTAGAAATTTCACCTCATGGGTTACTGCAACCTATTCTGAAAAAATCTTTGCTTGATAGTTGTATAAATATTGCACTTACGAAGAGATTTCACCCACACAATTTGGAGCATTTATTTGAAGCTCTAGGTGAAATGTACAATGCTGGTCTACAGCCAAAAATATCTCAACTTTATCCGCGTGCTCAATTTCCAGTCCGTAGAGGAACACCTTCAATATCTTCTCTTATACGATGGGACCACAGTGAAGACAGGTGAATTTTAATCGATAAATAACAGAACCGTTTTACGTATTTTACATATATATTTTGAGATTTCGTTATTGCTATTGCTGTTACACATTTTCTAGGTTCTTGCATAAGTATGAACATATTATAGAAATAACGGAAAGTGAAAGAACATATGAAATAAATATTAACGAAGAAGAAAATGAATATCTTCAAGGATATGTAATAAATGGGAAGTTTTTCATTCCCATGGCATTATATTTAACTAAAGCGTGGGAAATTTGGAAATCCTTCAAGACCAATAATTTTTCTAGTGTGATATTTGAGGATATAAAAATTTATAAACAATTAATTAACGTTCCAGAGAATCACATAGTAAATTTTTCAGTTACAGTATTTAAAGGTTTGAATCACGGATTTCAGCTGTTTGAATAACTCCTATTATACAAAATGTAAACAAATTATTTCACTGATTTCAGGTACCAGTAAATTTGAAGTAACTGAATCTGAAATTATTATAGCATCAGGTGTAATAAAAGGGACAAAGTCACCCGATATAGAGCGTATTATATCCTATCAATTGGGTATCGATAAACAGTGTGAATTTAACCAAGAGGACTTTTACATGGAAATGCAAATTCGTGGATATCAATATTCCGGAAAATTCAGAAATGTTTTAAGAGCTTCAATCGATGGCTCTCTAGGGGTGGTCAAGTGGGAAGATAATTGGACGACATTTATTGATGGAGCTTTACAGTTGTACGCCTTTGGAAATTACACTCGCAATGTAGAAGCGCCTATATTGATAAGAAAAATAGTTTTTGATTTTAATAAACATGAAACAATGATGACAAAATCAAAAGGTAAACATTTATACAACTTTTTAATACAAAAATAAAGTTCTTTACAGTGAATATTATTGCCATAATTGTTTTTAGAGGTGTGGATTGTCATAGATAGGAGTATCGCTTGCTTGTCAACAGGAGGTTTAGAAATACAAGGACTACAGCTGGAAGCATTACCCAAAAGTTTGGAACATAAGGTTTTGACCAGTGATATTATGAAAATTATTCCCAATTTTTGCAAATTTAATTCCTCTGCTGCTTGCAGTTTACGTTCAATATTACAATTAGTTCTCGAAAACACATTCTCAACGAAAATGCCAAAGCTTAATTTTGCTGTAAATCGCGACTCAATCAACATTGGTGGTTTAAGAGAAATCATAATGAATGATATTCCTGAATCAGAATTATTCGAGGTTGACGTTATTTCATACAAAGCGTCAGAATTCAACGCAACTCTAACAATCTTGTTGGAAGATTTTAGAAACTATAATCCAGAAGAAATAATGAAAAAATTAGGAAAACTAGATTTTATGGCGACATTTATTAGTGAGGATAAAGCAATTGCTTGTATTGACTCAGCGGAATCAGTTGGACTTGAGCCTGTTTTAACGAGAAAATCAGAGGATAGAAGTTTTATTCTGTTTCGCAGAAAACAAAACTTAGGACCAATCAAATTTTTGTACATTTCAAAAAATAATATAGAAACAATATTAAATAGCTTGAAGTGCATGAAGTTTTCATCATCGATTGAAAGATTATTAATCATAATAAAATTACAGGATGTTACAAACTTAACAGAATTAGTAACTTTGATTAAACGTCAAATTTCGTTAAATTGCGTTCGTATTTATTGTATAGAAGATATTTTTTCATTTGAAGATAAATGTAAAAATAATTCATTCTATAAAAAGCAAATAGAACTAGATTTATTTACCAACATTTTGACAACAGAAAATGTTTGGGCAACTTTACGACCTACAGCAGTTGTACAAAAATTGAGAATGGTTAATAATTGGACAGCAAATCGATGTAATAATGTTATAACGTGGACGGAAGGACCAATAATAAAAAATAATGATAGTGTTATCAGAGTCGAATATTCAACGTTGAACTACGAGGATACGCTTATCGCTAATGAAAAATTTTACGCGAGTACTTATGAAACTGAGGGGACGACCAGAATGCTGGAAACGCGTTTGGGAATAGAATTTGCAGGAACGGACTCTAAGGGAAATAGAGTTATGGGCATAACGTATGGTAATTCCATGTCTAGTTCAGTCATTGCTGACCCTGCATTTACGTGGACTATTCCAGACTATTGGAGCTTTGAAGAAGCAGTTACTATTCCATTTTCTTACATCATAGCATACGCAGTTTTAAAAATGAAAGCTGATGTAAAGAAAGGCGAAAAAATATTCATTGATAATCCCTGTAACGGATTTGGACTAGCAATTATACATTTAGCCTTACAGCAAAGTTGCGAAATTTTTTTAACGTATAAAACACAAAGTGAAAAAGAATTATTACAATCAACATATCCAAAAATATCTCCAGATCATTTTTTTAACTCATCGATTAATAATCTGAGGGATGATATATTCTCAAAGACAAAAGGACTGGGAATGGATGTTGTTATTTGTAATACTAGTTCTGTTAATATGTTACGAGTACTTTTAACCCTTATATCACGAACACAATCTCGTGTTATTATGATAAGTGATTTGTCTGACAATGAAATACACGAGCACATAGGAATGCATGCTTTTTTATCATCAGTTAAGTTTAGTACTATTGTGCCTAAAAGATTAATATTTTCAAGTTTAAATATAAAGATAGCATTAGCAACGATGCTACGGCAAGGCATATGTGCAGGTTTCGTACAGCCGTTAAAAAAAAATTCTTACGATAGGAGTTCTTTGACCGATGCCTATAATATTTGTCTCAAAGGAAATTATATAGGGAAGGTTAGTAATACGTAGAATATTTATTGTATAAGTCATATTGTTCTCTCTATAAGACTGTATATTTTTTCATTTACAGATTATTGTTAAAGTTCAGCCAGAAAAGTCAGATCAGAATTTAGCTCTAGCGATGCCACGATTTTATTGTATGGAAGAAAAAACTTACCTCATTATCGAAGGCTTAACCCCTTTTGGTTTAGAATTGATTGGTTGGTTGATTGCTAGAGGTGCTAGACAATTAATTATCACCTCCACATTTAATCGTCAAATCAGTTATGTGAAGCGAAGACTAAACTGTTGGCGCGAGAATGGAGTGCAAATAATTGTCAGAGATGAGTTAAGCTTATCACAAAGAAATATAAAAAATTTACTCGAAGTTGCCTTAACGTTAGGGCCTGTCGATGCTATTTTTGACTTGCAACGTATTCAATCGTCGTTAAAGTTTAATGAAATTGATTTTGCAACGAAAATTCTAGATGAAGAGTCCAGACGAATATGCTGCGAACTTAGATTATTTCTGGTTTGCTCCGTAGATATTGGCACAGAAATGTCAATATCGATAAATAAATTAGAAAATGCTTGCAATACCAAAACGTTACATAATTCAGTCGAAGAACTATTGAAAAAAAGAAGAATAGACAGTTTACACGGATTGCATGTTAAATTCCAATGCCTTAGTACGCAAAAAGATTGCAGTGATTTAAGTGTAAAATGCATAAATTTATGTTTAATAAAAAACTGTTTGAAAAAGTTCGATGATATTTTAGGAGTCGAAGATATTGTTGTGGAAACCAAACGCATTCTTCCATATCTTGATATGGTTAGTACAATTACTCTATTATACAAGAAAAATTATACGATGTTTAAAAGTTTTGTTTTGTAGGTAACTGCAAATCACAGTCAAACTGCACCTGATACGAAACAAGAAGAATCTGCAATTTTTGCAAAAATCCTCTATCAAAAACCCAGCACATGGATTGATGGCATTTCTCTTTTATAATTGGAAGTCTCACTTCGAAAGAGTTATTAGGGTAGTCCACTAGCTTGGGCCGTCGGTTATTGTTTTGTTAAGTATAAACTAGTTTAACTGTATGCAGCTGGCTATATGTAGAAGAAAGAAACTATAGAACATAATACCATAAATAAAGAATAAAAAATAAAGTGGACATTTTTTATTTAGTTAAAATATAAATGTAGAGTAACAAAAGTTAAAGTTGTTGATTATTTATAAAAAGAAGTAAAAAAATTGATCGGCTGTGAGAGGAATGCAATCCACGTTATAAATTAAAAAAAATGATACACCCCTGAGATAGTCTTCGACGTATATTTTCAAAATTTACAAGATTTTTCCCAGACATGATTTACAAGTTTGATCATACAGGTTGTTTTCATTTTATTTCTTTAGACTTATAGTACTGACAGTTGTAGGCGTACGACAATTTTCTCCTCGCTAGCACTAGGAAAAGAAAAGAATCAGATCAAAGTGATAAGTCTTTGTCTCTTTCTTTCTTTTACGTCGGTGGACCGCTACTTTGCATCTTAAGCAGCTCATCGTCAAGAAGTTGTAATGGGCGGTGCAGTCGTATCTAATTTGAAATAAGTACTGTCGGGATTTTTTGTCTCTTTATGTTTTTCTAGTAAGTCAAAAAAAAAATAAGATGTATACCTCTATCCAACATGGAGTTTCTTTGATACTTTGTCTCGGATAATCAGAACCAAATCCTTTGATGAAGCTTACTCGCAAAATAGACTGTCGAAGAAGGTCATCGACACTGATTCCTGAATTTGCGTTAAGCTCTATGCAAAAGCATGTATTTTAATACATTAAAATTATTCATGCATAATTACGTTATCATTTGACTGACAAAAACAGCTGCGTTATATTTATAATCGCACATTAATACAAAGAACAGTAATCTAAAGTTAAAAGGAAAAACTATATACCTTCGGTCATAGGTGTATCGTGGTTTGTACTTCCCTCAACGGCGGCAGCATGAGCTGCAGCAGCGGCTTTTGCCGAGGCCATCTGATTTCGCATCAGTCTGAAGCATTGGTTCAAATCAAAAACCTTGATGTGAGTCGCAGGGTAGACCTTGTGACAAATGTCACCAGGTACACGGCCGGCCTGTCTATCCAGGAACTGCGATTGAACGAATACACTATTATGGCTCTGGCACTTCAGCCAGACATCGCCCTCACCTCGCAATTCAAGTTGTACGCCTTTGCCTAAAAAAATGCCGAGTTAAGAAAATATAGGAATAGTCATTACGATTTAATAAATCTTTCCAACGATTTGCAATGAATTCGAACATACCAATGTGAAGTCGAGTTTTCTCGCTCCTCTCGGTGCGATGAATGTTGCTAAGGGCGCCAAGACAGAATCTATTTTTAGAGAAGGGATCTAAATAGCCGTCGATTGTAATAGTCTGGACGGCTTTGTTAACTTTGTAAGTCTCTCCAACCTGTGTGTCCAGCTCGAAATACGCTATTGAGCACCATTCATCTGGCAAAGGCGTTCTTGAGATCCATGGTCGTTCCGGAGCGGATCCTGTACCTATGTTACCTGCTACTTCACCTCCATTGTTGACCCCTACTATACGATAATAAAATTGATCAGTGGAATTGACCAAATTAATAGCTGTGTTTGATTTATCCATATTACTGCTTCGTTGATTTTTCTTTAAAAAAAATGAATTTTTTTAAAGGTGACAAGCTTATTATTTCAACGATTGCTCGTCTAAAATAAAGACTTGTCTTTTTACTGTAAAAATCCGAATGAACGCATTTTTAGCTATTAATTACTAGTTCAAAATGAATATATGTGAATAAGGAACTCACTAAGAGTAGCTAGAAGATTATTGAAGAATGATGCTGTCTCGTTGGCGTTCTGCGAGATCATTATTGAGCCGTACAAGCCCTTGTCATTAGATTGTCCCTGAGGATTGTTCAGTACCTGGTTGTTGCCACTGCCACTCGCCGACATCAGGGACTGCTGCTGTTGCTGATTGACTGCGGGCCTTATTGAGCCGTAGAAACTTTCGCC
>QLSS01000033.1:114652-175198 GCA_024372645.1 Trichomalopsis sarcophagae | reverse complement strand
AGAGAGAGAGAGAGAGAGAGAGAGAGAGAGAGAGAGAGAGAGAGAGTGAGAGAGAGAGTGAGAGTTTCGTCGCGCACCCCGTCCCCGTATTCAGTCGTCGGCGTTCCCTTTTCGGAGGGTGCGTGCACTCGACGACTCTTATTATGTCGGCGAGGTTTCAGCAGTTACTTTCTCACTCTCTCTCTCCCTTTGCTGAGGCTCGGTTTTTAGAACGTTGAATTGTTGTCCGCTGCTGTGTGTGTAAGAGAGATGAGTCTGCGACTGTCAGGCTTGAATGAGATGCGATGGGTTGTGCGGATTTTATTGAGGGTAGAGCATGCAGAGTAAAAGTTGGGAGTGCAGTCGTGCTTTATTTGGAAAGTTTGATGAAAAGTTTCGTTATTTTTGAGAGATGATAAATTTTAAAAATTTCCGAATTATTATTTGTAGTATAAGCATTTTTTGTCAGGAATTTTTCTCGTGAAATGTGTCTGGAATTAAATCATGTACTCTTTAATTACGATGATTTAATTCTTGTAATCTTAAGTTCAAAGAGCATACCTATACCCCATAATATGTGCAAGTCTAGCTCTTGAATTATGTAGGTATATGGAAATCGAAACTTCGCTAGACGCTTCGAAATTGCTTTTATATTTAGGTACGCCGTTTAAATCAACCGCCTTATCTAATTATATAGGCATGAAATTCTTTTACAAAAAAAAAAGAATCACTACCGCATAATACGATAAAATCCCACAATCGAACGAAATCCCAAGGCGCACAATGCATATAGCATCCCGATCACGTATCGGATCGAGTCCACTTCTGAATAATGAATGTAAAAGCCCAGCGGTGCGTGACTTCCCTTCGTCCAAGCGCCTCCATAGCTACCCAGCGCCTATAGTGGCAAACTAGCGCGTTCGCTGCACAATGCGTCATGCTGCTGGTGCTCGGCGGCAAAGCGAGGGAGGGAAGAACAAAGATAGTACGGCCGAAGAGCAGCGCACTACCACCTAGCCGGCTATGCAACCCTAGCATTTTCCACACGTTTCCTTTGTTCGCTTGATTATCATTACGGGCAATTACGCCGAGGCGTCGCTTTTATGCCGGGGAATCTGCCAGTGGGCGTGGCGACTATTCTTGTATGTCTGTATAACAGCTGTATAGGTATAGCTGCGTAGAAGTCTTTGTGGGTGGCAGTGTGAAGAGCTCGAGAGAAGGAGAAGGAGAGAGAGAGAGAGAGAGAGAGAGAGAGAGAGAGAGAGAGAGAGAGAGGGAGAGAGAGAGGGAGAGTTGAAGAGGCCGGTCGTTAGCGGACAAAGGAGGATTATCGAGAGGGCAAACGAAATCTCAGGGAAACAGAAGGCGCGGGTGAGTGAAAGTTTAGCTCGTTTATTATATAGACAACTCGGACTGCTAGCTGTCGCCTAGGAAGCTTCGCTTGACGCGTGACTATAGCTTTGACAATTTTGAAGCTTCGTAATTGTAAAGGTTGTTGATAATAAAACACGTGTCCTACAGCACTTTGGGCCTTGATTACTTATAGTAAGGTTTGCAGAATGATATTGCTTTATAATTTAAAAATTAATATAAATGTGTGCTGTGCATTCCATACGATGAGTTGAAGCTTTTGCCCCGCGATGGAATTTTCTGCATTTTATTCTGCAGTGTAAAAAAACCGCTGCCAATTCATTGGCACGTAGCTTCCTCCAACTATAGTTCCAATAGATAAAATATTATTTAAATATACAATGTTAATGCTTTTTTTAATATTTTCAATCTCGATTATTTTGCTGAAAGAGCAATTAAAAAATAATACAAAATATTGTGGATCTTAATAAGTTGGAATGCGTTTAAGCAAGTCATCTGCGCTAGGATTGGCAGTACTCATGTACTATATGTCATACTGATGTGTATATATATATATATATATATATATATATATATATATATATATATATACTATAGTCTTCGCGGTAAAACTGAAATGAATTAGTCTTCGACGCAAATTCAAATGCGTCTTCGTTAAGTGCAAAGTACTAACC
Organism: Trichomalopsis sarcophagae; assembly: GCA_024372645.1. NCBI lineage: Eukaryota > Metazoa > Arthropoda > Insecta > Hymenoptera > Pteromalidae > Trichomalopsis > Trichomalopsis sarcophagae. The sequence goes on along the minus strand of QLSS01000033.1, from coordinate 173,174 downwards.
TACAAGGATACATTTAATTGTGACTTTTTTGATAAATTTTTATAATGTTTTGATCTAGTGATTTTGATGCGTAAATTTCTTATTTTTCCAACTTAATCGCAACTTTGTCAGAAAGTTAAAAAATCTTAGTTGTAGTAATCATTGATCAACTAGTAACTTTAGGATAGGCAAAATATAACACAAATGAAGAAAATATAATAAGAATAATAGTATATCGTAAGATATTTTATTACACAACGTGCATAATCCGAGATTTAGAGAGTGCATTTTTGCAGTGATAATGTTTACCGTAATAAGTCAATAATGTTTACCTGCAAACGTTTTGCGTATATTAAAAAAGTCACGTCGTCTAGTTGACGCAAAAAAAGTACCATGAAAAGGTACCGCTATATTAAACGAAATAGAAAATCCGATAGTGCCGCAGCCAGCTAGGTTCCCGTAGCCTTTTCAAACGGAACGACTGCACCCAAGTTTTTCTAATGTATTTTTGCCTTCTGAATCCGAATTTCAAGGGTGGAGTGTAAAAAAGTCGCAGGTTATTTGTTATCTCTGTTTGTTTCTCTTTAAAACAAGATTAAAGTTTTGGAAATGCAACGTTTTTTATACTTTTCCCATATGAATTTTCGAAACTTCAATGATTTTTCTACGTGAAACAATGCATTTTATGGAAGAATGTATAAGAACACTTTCATCTTAAATTTTTACAAAGAATCTGAAAAAACATTTTTTAGTACGAAAAAGTGAAAATTTTGCAACAATTTTCCGGAAAATTGTTTATAACAATTAACCTGACATTTTTTTTACACTCCACCCTCGAAATTCAGATTCAGCAGGCAAAAATACATTAGAAAAACCTAGGTGGAGTACAATTGATAACATTTTTATAATATATTTTTTGCATACGCTCGCTTTCCCATTGGACATTAGGAATGTTGATATGCAAGCTTAGCCCAGAGGGTGTTTTGGTTCCCAGTTTAAAACCCGTATTAAATGTATGTCTATATATATATATATATATATATATGCTTACGGAAACGCTCTTGCATGTGTGAGTTAGGTCACGTGATATGTACACGCACTGCGCATGTCTGAGCGTATATATGCACGATATACATTTAACACAGGTTTGGGGCTGGAGAGTTGAGACCAAGACGCCCTCTGGACTGAGCTTCTACGTCAATATTCCTAATTGGTCAATAGTCGACTTACAATTTCGCCCAACTGCTTGGTAGCGCTGTGCCAGTGGTACTTGATCAGCATCAGATCGGGGACGATTTTATTCTGCTTGTGTCCGTCTACTGCAGAGGTCTTGTTCGGGCATAGTCACTGGATACCATGTACGCTTATTGACATTTTGGAGCATAATGAATGTATTTAAATTATTTTCGTAATTATTGTCCATATTTCTATTGATAAATTTAAAGAAATATATTCTTGCTGTGAAAAGAGTTAGTTAACATTTTTCTAAAGTTTAACGTTTCAATCGGCATTTAATTTCTCTTATATTAATTTTTTATCGTGATATCCAAATTCACAATGCCAAAATATTATTGTGAATACTGCGACACATACCTCGCCAACGACAGCCCAACCGTAAGGGATACGCATCGCCAGGGGCGTAAACACAAAGATAATGTTACATATTATTATCAAAAGTGGTTGGAAGAAAAAACGCAGAAAATGATTGACGAAGTGACAGCCGCTTTTAAAGCCGCAAAAATTGTTTCTGATAAGAATACTACTTCTTCACCACTACCAAGCCTTAACGATGCGAGGAGAAATCACAAAAAAAGACGCCGAGGCCGGCGTGGCAAGAGACGTTGTTCCAGTATGGGACCTGACACCGGGGAGGAGTAAATGGAGCGGACTTAGTTTTCTAACAAAAAAATATTTTCTATGCCAAGTATTTGCGATTAATAGTAATATATCATAAATGGCAATATTATATGCTATATTGATCGCGTGTAAAGCTGGTCTAGGTGAAAAATGTTTAAATATGTACTAAAACGTCAGAGATAACCTCACTTATTTCGTCTACAATACCTAACCTTACACATATTCGTGCATGTATACAAACATGACTACACTCAACACTCACACCGACATGTACACTTTTTATGTGGGTTTGAGAAATCTATGTGTTCAAGGTAATCAACGATAAAGTGTAAATGTGATGATCTTGATAGATATTCCCAACTTAGTGTTCGAGCTAGTCGCAGGCAGTACCTATCAGTATAATGACTTATATGTATTGTATTCATGCAAAATGTTTAATTTGTGGTGTAAATGCTTATTTTATCATGTAGAAATAGGCTAGCGTAACAATTTTTACTTGACTGTTTTTGCTAGCTGATCCACACCGAACCCCATGGCTCCGAGGGCAAAATTTATAGATGGGTGTTTATATGAAAATTTAAACTATAGCACTTGAGATAAAGACAAGTGGATATATTATTTTAACAGCTTGAAACAAGATACAATGCGAAATTTAATCCTTCTAAGTATGATAGTTTTTAATTGAGAGCAAAAAGAAAAATTGAAAAAAGTAATCGTATAATCATTGAGAATTTGGTTTTGCTGAGCTTGTACTCATGGGTCCGATATAATCTCCAGCGTTTGGTTTAATACAAATGTAAAAATGAGAATTAATTAAAAATTGTATGGTTTGTGAATAAATTCTGTACTGTTTAAGTGCTTTTAAAAAAAACCTTCTATTGTACATTTTATTTTTATATTTATTCTTAGAGCATTCCAATTGTTAGAGTAAAAAAAACACGAAATAACATTTTGACATGTATGTACGTTATTTGCGTATAATTAATCAATAAAACAGTTTAACGGCATAACCTCTACATTTCAACACTCAGACGGAGGTATATCTGTTTGCTTCATTTGCGATTCATAACAGAGCGCGTCGAAAACATAAACAGTTGATGTTGCTTCACGAGTGGGGTGCATAACTGCGCATGCGCCACTAACTGACGCTCTCGAACGGCGTATGAAAACGGCGGGGCTACGGTCCCTTTAAGCAGCAGCTAATGCTTTGGGGGCTCGGGAGAGGGCCTCGTCGGCAAGCGTCGAGCGCTATACCTGCACAGTCATGCCCTTGCTAGTTCCTGAACAGACGTGTCCAAGACTAGCTTTCTAGTGTGATTTTAAGAAACGAATTTATCTACGAGACGATTTTGCTGCGTCTCTTCGAGCAACTGTTCGAAAGACAGAAGGTTAGTGTTTATCCGCTTGTAGCTATCTTTGTTTGGTCATTTTGTTTCGGGTTGTTTTTTTGCTTCGCGAGGATTTTGGCCTATTGTGCATTATTTGCAACAATTTTATACTGCATCGATGACATAGAAGCCGAGTAGATTCTACATCGTGTTTTTTGTCATTTTTATTGGCACCTATTGACAAGGCTAACGATAGCTGGGCTCATTTAGTTATTTTATATCAATTGAACCAAAAATATAATTGAATATTTATTTTTGTTTCAGTGTACACAAATAATACAGTAACTGAGTAGCAGCACCTCGAAAGAAAAACTAAAGAGCAGTAAAATAGCCAGTCAGACTCAACAGAAAATAGTGGATTCACAAGTCCACACTAAAAGTTCATCATAAATGAGCAGCTTTTATGTCAAGCGATATCTAGAGTTTGATGCAATGAGCGCTGTCCACGGTACTCCATCCAAGCGGGCAAGGTTAAACTCTGGACATGGCCGTCATAGAGCCTCGAGCCAGCAGTGTTCGCCAGAGAAAATCTCACCTAAGCAAGAAGCCTCGTCGCTATTTAGCAATCTCACGAACGAATTGACTCCCGAAAAAATAGCTAGCAATATCAAGGATCAAGTTGATCAGCTCAGTCGCAAGAAGCAGCTACGTTTCTCTTTTCAGCAAGAAACTGCAGATGCCTCCGAGGAGATGGCAGATAATCAGACTCCAACTACATTGGCTGCGAAAACGAGTAAAATTCACACGGACTTTAATGATAAGCCTATGTTCACTCTCGAGCAGTTGAGCCACTTGTGCCTAAGAAAAATGGAGGAGCAGAGACAGCGTATCAGCGAAGAGTACGACCAGGTCCTGAAAGAAAAGCTCGCCGATCAGTACAGCGCCTTTCTTCGGTTCCAGCACGATGAGCTCAAGAAGAAGATAGCTTCTGGAGATCGTCCCAGCTACTTGAACTGACGAAGTGCAATTTATGAATTGAGATATTGTGATTGTGTCCAGTTTTGTTTAGATTCATTATTACTAATTAATAATTGTAGAGACTGCGTGACTTGTATGGATTACAGCTTTTTACAGAGTTTAGTGTTTTTAACTGTAGATTAATGTTTGTAGAGACTGTACAGCGTTTACCATTAGTGAGAGATAATAGGAGTTCAGTTCTATGAATTGCTATTGACCATAAATATTGACATATGACAATTAGCATGACACGCCGTGATATGTGTACACTTTAAGAGATGTGCTCAAATTGAGTTTTTTAATTTTTGGACATGATCATCAAATCGGAAAATGACATTAATTCTTTGTTATTCCCTACCGAATAATCAAATTTTCATCTTTTTTTTATTTCATGCTTAGAAAATTATTTTTTATTTTTATTTTAAATAGTTAAATACACAACCAACTACTAAAACCCAATTTTTTTTTTACAAATATCACTTCAAAGAGAACATGTTATACTCGAGAAGGGGCATGCATGCGTACTTGAACTAATAGATTTCGATAATTTTATTATATTTATTAAAATACTTAAAATTGACCTTTTTAATTTATCAGATTTTTTCTCCGATTTAAATTGCTCCACGATGAAATCTATTAATCTTCAATAGCAGATAATCCGCTCATCGAACTCTGTATCAGCTACGAGTCCATACGAAATCGCCGCAAAAATTTCTCATTTTTTAGCTCCGGTCCCGTGTCATCACACCTCGCGCTGCAGCGGCAGCACTCGCTTTCAAAAGTAATCGTTACAACCGAGCACATCCATTGCTCGGAGGAACGGCCTAACCGGAGAAAGCCGCCAGAGCCAAAGAGCAAGAGAGAGAAAGAGACAGACAAGGGATTAAAGGGCTCGAGGAGCGCGCGCTCGTTATTTGGCCGAAGTCTCGGCACCGACCTCTTGCCGGCTGATGCGGCCCTGCTCATTGTCACCCACGGTGTAATTAATATTCATATGTACGTAGCTGAGAGCCGGCCGAGTATGATCGTGTATTGCCTCTCTATATCTATCTTACTTCGCATTATACTGCACGAAAGCAGAGTGGCTCAACAACAGGGAGGATAGAGTCGAGTCGCGCGGTGCTGTTTGATTGTTACATGGATATACGTATCATCATGGGAGAGGGGCGGTGTGGATGGAGTTCCAGCGAGAGACGCGATGCTAGCACGGAAACCGAACTTGGGTTGCTCTTCATCAGGGAGACAGGAGGTGCCAGGAGGAAGTCGGCCGTGAGAGAAACCATGAGTCGACGTGATGCATATATTATGGGAAGAGTTTTCAGAAGCGATTTCGTTAAATTTTAGTTATTTTTGTAGTTTAATTGTTCTTCACATCAACATTCGAATTAATTGATCGGCATCGATTAAATGAAAAAAAAAAATATACGATTGTTTTCAGAATAGACATTTTAGTTTGAGAATTTACGTTTGAATTGCTAGTTTATTAACAAGAATCACTGATAAAATATTATACTATAGCTATAGATTGTCTTAATAACCGATGAATTATGCTGTTTAACGCTTGTACTTCGGTCATTGACAAAAGTGAATACGAAAATTCGATTTGCATTATAATATACTTATAATTATTTAAGTATTTTGCTGGCATTCAAATTTTAATTAATCTTCTTGTAAGATTAATTGCGGTTGATCATTCCTTGCACATCTTATACCATCGTAACCGCTGAATTTCGAACTCGTTATGTATACAGGTATACGTCGTGTTTGCTTTGCAGTGTCTGGGATGTATTATATATGTATAGTGTGTATACATGTATACACCATATATACATATATACGTATTAATGTATGCACATACATATACATATACATCCCAGAAACAGCAAAGCAAACACTCGGTCGAGAAAATATATGTATCTTATAACATGCACATATATTACGATACAATAAACGCGAGAAAGTATATTAGTCGTACGTGAAGCGTGTGTATGCACACATTTATTTACTTGTGGAGTGCCGTGTATCTGGCCATGCTCCGACAGACAGTATATAGATCGGCAATCCCGAGCGAGCACCAACCTCCCGAGCATTACCTCCTCGTCGTCCTTCTCCGGCGCGACCACAACAACATTCTCCTTTCGCACATATACACGCACGCAGGCGCGTGCACGCGCGTCCTACGCGAGGACCTTGCAGCATCTCGAAGGCTCGCGCGATCGCAGCTGCTGACCTTGAAGGCGAAAGGAAAACCCTTTGAACCCAAAGGAGGCCCCGGCGGTAGCAGGAGCGCAGGATCCCGTGGAATCCTTGGCAGGCCGATTATTGGATGACATACAAAAGTGGTAGGGAAGCATAAATCTGACGCGCTCTCGGCCGATGGGGTGGCCCGCTCTCCGCACGTACGACGGGGAATCCTCCCCCCCCCCCATGTATGCGGGGAGGTTGTTCATACGCGACGCGCTCGTGTGCGACTGTGCTGTTCGCGTTGCGGACGGGAGAGAGTAGCAGCAGAGAGATGACGATCTCTCCCGGCGGGGGGTATACATTTACGATGACGCGTGACGATTCCAGACAATACAAGGGTAAACAACAGGAACAGGTGGACATGGAGAGTCGGGAGGTCGCACAGACAGACGCGCGCGTGAGCGCGCTCTTACTGTCTCTCTTTTCAGCGCAAGCCATGGAGACAGCACAGGGGATGGGAGAGACAAACGGATGCTGGGGGGGGGGGTTCCACACCTCGGGGGCGGTTCGTCGCGTTAATGGCTCGAAAATTACCGCACACGTACAATATACCTATGTATATCTGTACGTGCAGTGCACCGCTTGATTCGGGAAGGCATGCGTGCAGCATAAGTATTAATTGTGGATTTGGCTTTTCATAACTGGGATATTTTTGAAGGGTGTACAGACGAGGATGAGCACGCTGTGCGCGGGTTCTGCTGCTCTGTTAATTGGGAGACGAGCCGGAGTTTTTTTCGAGGGCCTCTGGCTCTTCGAGGAGATATTCTTTTTGGGCTCAGGTCCTACCGCTGATGATATCCTAGTACGCGTGACTTTGATAATATGAATAATAATTATCTTGGAAGGACGTTGCTCCGGTTTCGACTGGTTCTCGTAGGTCGGAACACTTTGAGCTATATAGTGTCGGCCGAGATGTCGTGTCGCTTTTGCGTTTAAATTTATTGCAGTTATAGTACGTGAATGCAAAGTTGTGTGGTATATTTTTATCATCGTGGAATACTGAATTTTCTACGTTTAACTTCGTTTTTGTTAGTGATTACATTTATTTATGTGTCTATATACCATCTATTACAAATTATTAAAATTTCGTAGACTTGTTTAATTGATATTTACGTACGTACCGAATACGTACAAGTGCTACGATTAGTTTTCTTTCTACACAAATGTTAGAAGGGATGTTAGGTATTTACGAACCCAAAAAAACTTATTAAGTTAAAAGTTTAATAACTTAAAAATAAAAAGAGAGCTACGTTACGATATTTTATTCCATCATAGGTTCTATGATACAGGTCATGCATTCTCGTACATTTAGATTTTGTATGAGAATTAAACGCGGAGAAAAAATGAAACATAGGCTTTCGATAACTGAGAGTGTCATAAAATATGAACTAAAGATCAATAAAAGTGCTGTGCTGAAGATCGTTAAAAATGAATAGTGTACTGGTAAAAGTAAAAGAGTAGCAAAATCGGTATAATAAAATCAAATTTTTTACAAACAAAAGTTGATTTCCGTTTTATTTTGAGTACAATTTTTTATTCGTCGCAGAAATCGATTCCTCGAGAGTGTCAATACAAAAAATGGTCACATACATAAATATGAAATTTTCTTACGTTTTCGTGAAAGAAAATTATAAAGAATATTGGTGGTTAGAATATTGTCAAATATATTGTCTCTACTTATAAATTCTTGGCAATCTTAATCTTACGATGGATCAGGTAAACGGAGATTAACGTAGTCGTGGATAAAACTTTGATTATAAAATACAAATCATCATAGTTGCATTTTAAAGGAAAGCATAATCAACTTATCTCTTCGCGGATGACACATTGATCGACTGCAGATCCATATACTCTTAAAATATAGCAAGTCACATCAACAACATAGAAACTAGTATAGCTGATCGTTTTAGCAATGTACACAAGCTGCGAGGAAAACCCCTCGCGCTTCTATATATAAAACTCACTGGGCGTTTCCAGGTAAGAGTCAAAAGTATCAACAGAGAGGTAGGCCAGTAGCAGATATTAAAACATACCTCCAGAGCATCTCCGCGAATCCACCCACCTCCGTGAGCGCGAGCTGGAGGTGGTATGACGACACTCCTCCCCGCGCGTGCGAGGTCGAGCGATTCGGGTCAGGAGCGCGGGAAAATTCAAACGGTCGCACGCGCGCGCACCGCCTCTTCGAGTTGGGGTTACGCCCCGCGAGTTTGACGGCCTGCCCTCCGCGGGAGCCGCCCCCGCTCTTCGACCAGGAACTCAGAAGTCCCGTGGAAGCTGAGCCAAGTAAGACGACCGATTGCTGATAGGGACAGACAGAGAGAGGGATATAGACTTTCTGTTGCTCTCAAAGCAGAACGTTGCTGGGAGGTGCTGCGTTTGCGGAAGCCCTTCCTCCTTGAGCTCAGATTGTTGCTGATAGCGGAGTCGCAGAGGCGATACCTCGCGGCTATGTTTGCTATCGTGGGTTGGGATTGGGTGCCAGAGATTAGGGGAGTCGAGGTTTTGTGATCATTGTACAGTCCATTGTTGGCCATTCGCATATTTCCCTTTTCGCGGTAACCCTTCCAGAGACGTTGGACCGTGTGCTGCTGCTTGCTATACGCGAATTTCGTACAATAGACTATGTGCTCAATAGAAAGATAATCTCTAGGATTATTCCTTATTATAATATCAAAATACAACTTTGAAAAAGCAACGCCACCGTAAAAGTAAACCTATCACGTTTCCGCCTATTTACTCCGACGAGTTGATCCAATCTTTCAGGGCAAATATTACGTCAGCCGCGTAATCGAATCATTAGAGCGCAATAAATCGTGCAAACAACCAAGCCCATGCAAATGACAAGTCGGATCAAGCCATCACGATCCCTACATAATAACGCCGAGTCGTGCGCAATCCCCACACCAATCGCATTTCGTTCCCCTCGACGAAGCGCTAAACTCCGACGTTCGGGGTGGAGAGTTTATTCGGACAGACCCTCGAGCTGGTAACGCGACCCCTCGTTATACACATCACCGCGAGGCAAAAGCGAAAGGGCGGTGTTGCGAAATTCGGAGAAGAGAGAAAGCCGCGCAGAGCAAGTGAGCGAATACCAGGCATGCAAATTTTTCCTCTACGTCGAGCATGCGTAATGGCAGGCAGTTATCCCTTCTCCGCTGTTGTTCCCTTCATTTTGTTTGGGTTTATCGATTTTCGTTGACGATATCAGCTGTAGGTTGCTTTTAATTTTTTTTTTTTTTTTTTTTTTGGCGATTTTCGGGTGAATTTTTTTTTTTTTTTTTTTTTTTTTTTTTTTTGCGCGAGATTCAGGTGAATATTTCTCGGTTTGTTCCATCATTATTCGAACGTTCATAGTCCCCTAATTCACGCGTCTATTTTACTATTGTTATCCCTCGTGATGGATAGTTTTAATGCGTACCGCACGTATAGCTATAACTATCCCATCGGACTTGCTCTATTCGCACAAAGCGATCGTACACGATTTCGAACGTTCAAACGGCAAAAATCATCGCCAAACGCAAACAAAAATAAATCTCGATGAGCGCGAGCACCCTTTACCGCAAAAAATCCTCGTGTACACAAACATAAAACTGCGAGACGACCAGTCCTACCGCGCAGAACCATTAAACACACTCGATCAAATCGTCGAGCTCGCATACGCTCCTGCTAATTTCGCTTCTTAATCCATCCATCAAATCCGCGTCATCGTCTCCCCCGGACACCTTTTGAACGCGACTCCCTGACGACGTGATCTAGCACAAGTATAGGTATGCAGCCTCTTTTTACCGCCTCCCGCCCCCGCACGCCGCTCTTCCTTTCTGCTCCTCCTCCAGCATCCAGCCTGGCGCGATATCGTCGAGAGTTGCTTGCCTGCTCGAAAAGCAGGCCGCCGCGTCGAGTCATCCTCGGGGCGCCTCCCTGGCGGTCGGCTGTCGAGGGTCGTGCCGACGCTCCCGACCCGCGGGGTTGGACGCCACGACTCGAAAGGGCGGCGGCGGCGTCGTTCCGTGACTCCATGGCCAGCCCTCGGGGAGACCGCGCCCACGCATTTGCAACAGGAATGCAGGAGCGCACAGGAGCACTGGCGCTCCCGGTTTCTCGTTATTTCGCCACGGGAGTTGCCAAAGTCGATGTGTGCGTGTGTGTACGTGTGCCACTGTGCAAGAGAGTCTGGAGGGAGTTGGCTCCGCTAAGGTAGGCATCTGGCGAGAGATGGGAGTTGCGCGGAAAGGGCCGATGAAGGAGCGAGTGAGACTGTGTGCGTGTGTGAGTGTATCTGATGGGTAAGGAGCAGGCGATGCTGGTCCTGTTTCGTTGCGGGAAAAGGGGCGGAGAGGTACGGCCTTTTTAAAGGCCTGGCGGGCGGTGCCGGCTAATTGCGCGCCGCGAGCGTAAAGCTGGACCTGCGCAAATGATGTCTGATGATGGGTATGAGTCTTTGATTATTAAAAATCGTCGAGCTCGCAAACGTTCCTGCTAATGTAACTTCGAAGCAGACGCTTGCTCGATCCGCAGGATGCTTGTAGCGGTTATAGCGCGAGCAACCGAAGCAGCAGGTCCAAAAAGGCTGACTGGGTTAACTCTCGAGGAACAGTCTTTCAGCCTATTGGCATCTTTCGTAAAGCAAGGCAGTTCTCGAATTGGTGGCGTACCGCTACATCTATAGCATGCTAGACTCGCGAAATGGCCCATCCAAAACTGCTTTGTTTTAGTAATTTATTTCTCTGTTGCGATTCGCACGTATACGCTTAGAATTTAAACCATTTAAACTTTCAAGAAAATATTAAACAAATCATACTCATCGAAAGAAAAGCATTTTTATTATCTATTTTTAAATCCATGTTTACAATATTATTATTACAAAATTATTAATATCTATTTCTCTATAAATCATCACTTTTTTGACAGAGTTAAAATTTTTTCTAATCATCGCATATTTCTATAAAGCTATAACTCCATAAGTCAATGTCAAAGCCGCCCATTCGAACACCTTCAATTTATAGAGAACTTCCACGACTTTTCTCGTCGATGAAATCACATGAGTGAAGCAATATACTGAGCATGCATGTATGACAAAGGGGTGGGTGGGCTCATAAATTGACAAAGGAACCCATCCACGCATGAGGAACAGGAGTTCAGCAGTCATCAAAAGCTTGCCATAGAGGGCTCGCGTACATGTAGTACCGTCAGTGCCTGATACAATTCTTGGAAATTTCAAAAAATCATACACAAAAGCGAGGAAATAATTTTGAAACAAGGGGAAAATCCACTAGAGCTATAAGGAAGCAAAATGTGGAGAAAACAATAGCTCCGATTATACGCATAATTTAATGGAAACTATAAGCCTTGAATACTTGATATTTTTCTAAGCTATGTATCGTGTTTTCTGAAAAATAACGTAAAAGCATATTGCGATGATTATAGCACCCGTCGTTTATTACGCTTTGCCGTTCTCTGCTGCGGGCTTGAAATATAGAGGACGGATAGGAGAAAAAGCGGACAGTGAAGGGCGTTCCCGTGGTGCGAGGTGAAACAGACTTTCTCTGAAATATGATGCACTGCACACGAGAGCATAACCCATAGCTCCTGGTTCTTCTGCTTTCCTATTTTCCTTCCTATGAGAGATATGAATTGTCTCACTCATATCTACCTCATCTACAAAGCTGTGTATCCTACACGATAAGTATACTCGAGATTGAAGTATTTCATCCAAAATGTTAGAAGATCGAATTTCGTATTCATTTATTTTTAATCAAACTAGGTAATGTATTTTGTACTGATGTAATTGATAGTGAACAAAGGTGATTTTCAAAGTAAATAAAAATTTGTCAGTTGTGCAGTCCGCGGCGAACGTGGTATCACCTTCACTCAAGCGCCGAATCCCAATGCTGAAATCCTGTACAGCGACAGCTGTACTTCAATCTCAATTCCCAATACACACATCAGTATACTCTCTCTTTTTCTACTTTCTCTACTTCCTATATGTATATTCCAGAGCGAGCCACTATCTCCACGGCATAGTCCCTCGTACAGGCAAGCGTCGTCGGAACTCCTGCTGTGGAGAAAGGGGCATCCGCAGGTGGGGGCGAGAGTGAGTATACATAATAGAAAGAGACAGTCGAAGGGAAAGAGAAAGAGAGGGAGAGAGTGTGGAACGCACAGCCAGGAGAAAGTTCCACCTCCTCTGTTAGCAATATGCGACTCTGGTTCGTAAAGTTTCCCGCGCTGGTACCTCCTCGGCTCTCTTATTCTCCTGCTACGTCGATGTAACGGAGTTGTTTACACTGCGCATGTAATATTATAACGGTCCTCGTTACCCCGTCATATGGCATATACACTGGACCTCCTCCACGAGCGGCCTCTTGTATATCCAGCGCTGGCCACATGATCCCTCGCTTTGTACAGCCAATGCCCCACCGAACCATCCACTTTCGCCAATACAGCCGATTTCCCATATCGATGACCCTCGAAGTCCTGCCCTCCGAGCACAAGGAGAACAAATCGCGTCTCTTTCGTATACTTGTGCGCAACAAAAGACAGAGAAATTGAAAACGGAAGAAGAGAAGAGCAGGGGGAGGCAGAGCACAAAGCCTCAAAGGCCGAAGAAACTATCGAGGACTATCGGCCGTTTTATCGATTCGATCGGCACCGATCAGGGTGTCAGGAGTGGCGAGCGGCCGCACTGGCGTAGCGCGCGCGAGAGAGAGAGCTGCAGCTTCGACCATCAGCGCAGCACTTCCGAGGGGGGTATAAATTATCCTCGATCGCGGCAGATCGGCATAGGGACGCAGCAGCCGCGCTGGCAGCTCGTTTCCCGTGCAGTGTGTACAATGTGACCATCGCGGGGAGAAATCACCGGATTTTCCGTGTTTGCGCGTCTCTGTATGGGCGCGAGTGTGGAGAGAGGAATGCGTGGGACGCTCGACTGTCAAGACAGCGGTAAACAACTGGAATAAGGGAGCACGCGAGGCCAAGAAGTGGCGAAAACGAGAGCTGCAGCGAAATCGTAGGGTGTGTTAGGGTGTAGAAGTGGCGAGGGTGGGCGTCAATTGCTATGGAGTCTCTCGAAGCTGCGGTAGGGGCTGCTGCTGCTGTTGAGGGGATTGGTTTTAGGAGTCAAAGGGAGCTCAGAGATGTTGGCAAGGGTATGTAGGGAGAGGTACAGGTTAAGGGGTAGCTTTTCCGTTAAACTGAGTAATTTTGTAATTTTATACCAGATGAACTTTTTGTATAGTTTTTTTTTTGCGAGAATTTATGCTCTGGAAGGCTTCTGGCTGATGACTGAGTTGAAAGTGAAAATTATTTGTATTTAGATACATGGTTCATTGTAAAGAAAAATATTCAAATGTGGTACGGAAACGAAAAAAATTTGAAGGTTAAAATGTCGAACGTGACAAGTTAAAAGATAAATAATTTTTCCTGTTGATTGACACGATTTTCTTTGTATAAATAAAGTTATTAACTAAAATTTGAGATTTTCAAAATTTTATTACTTAAAGCTGATTATAATTGGAGTACATGAGATTTTAGTTTTTTGAGGTATAGTCGAAAATAATCTTATTATATGCGATTAGTCTACGTTAATTCTACTATTGCTATTATACACGTAAATACAAAAAGCTAACAGACCAATCAAGTAATTTATCAAGAGTTTCATGCGCCGCAATTTCATACTAAAAATTAATTCCGACGGTTAATTTATACAACTTTTTTTACGACAACTGCCAAGGACAATTTTCTTAGCTAATTAAATATTATATCATAATGTAATAAGGTATCACTGCGAGCAAGTTGTCAATAGCTATCTTGTTCATAAAATTATTTATTATAATTCATTCGAGTTATTATTTCATTAAAGTTATTATACAAAACTCGCAAAAAACATATTCAAGCAAGATTACTTCCAGGAACGTCAGCAAATGTCCATTTTTCAAGCATATGCTCAAAAACGAATCTTTAACGGTACGACATTGCGCACAGTGTCAGGATCGGAGCACAAGAGCGAGGTGTCTCACGAGCACATTCGCATGAAACAGTCACCTTCCAGAATTCCACGCTGCAGCTGGAATCAGGGAACAATGAGCTAGACGTAGAAGATTCCTGCTATTCGACATTCCACAGAATTTCGTACAGTGATATTCCCTCCTTTTTACGTACAATAACACAGACATACCATTTACCGCAAATATTTACAAAATCATGAACGATTTTCTCATTACTTAAATGCCAAAAAACCGTATAATCCGGCGCAACGATCGACTCGCCGACACCGCAGCATTCGACGTACCATGACGGTCTTGAACGTGTATGCATATAAGGCTATACTATGTATGCTCGCAAACAACAAGCCTATGTTTGCGTACCACGAGTGATGTCTAAATATATATATATATACACCTACGAGCGAATAGGAGTTTATGGATGGATATATATATATCCATCCATCCCCGTTGTGTTGTCGCGTCGTGCGTGGGCGTCCGGAACGAAAGAGTTGCGCCGTTCGCGATACACCTGCCACCAGGATTACATGTCAAGCGTAGGAGTAGGAGATTCAGCTGCTCCCGCAGGAGAACACGATACATGCACAGGATTCGAAGCACTTTCCCTTGTTGGTTTTCCCTCCATCTCTTGCTCTGTTTGATTCTCTCGATTGTACGATACAGAAAGAGAGAGAGAGAGAGAGAGAGAGAGAGAGAGAGAGAGAGAGAGAGATTGGAAGAAGGGTCGTTTGCTAGCAGAATTGAGATACAAGACAGACCAGGGTAGCAGCTCGTGACGTCGGTATTGCTGGCCTCGACGCGGCTGCCGCGCCCTGAACTCGTTATCATCATAGCTTTTTATTTTCCGCCTTCGGTTCGAGATGGAATGTGTGCTCGTTACTATAGACTTTTTGCTTATACTTTATTTAATATGAAAGTAATATTTTATAATGATGACTTACGACGATTCTTGTACCTGTGACCTTCTGTCGCAAGTATTGACGGCGGTATATCAGAATTTAGCGATGGAGATACAATCAGCTTTGCGTGGCTTCGTTGAGACAAAGTTCGATTAATATTGATATAAGTAAAACATCAAGTTTGCTCTACATACACGCTCTCTTGAGTATTGAGTGTACTTTTTTGGGAGGAAAAATGTCACGAATAAAATTGTTGAAATTATTCGTGATTTGAATACTGTACAAAAATTATTTAGTGTCATTCTTATACATATATAATACACATTATGAAAGCTGTAGCATAAGCTGCACAAACAGTAACCTCGTAAACGTGGCGGTCTTGCCGTATAGATGGTACACCGCTATACAGGATATGCACTGAGTGCAGATAAGCTAAAGATTTAAGCAGTATCGGCTAAACGCCGGTCCCAATAGGCTTTTTTCAAAGCAATTATAATATGCTCGCACGCATCGTCAGTATAGATCGGCAAATGTTTTTTATTCGTTCAATTTAGTTAAATAGCAAGCATGCCTCGTGATAGTATGTGTAAAATATTATCGGCATATGTAATTTATCTCGATATCAAATTTGAATCGATTAATCTATAACTCTGCTGTTGACTCAGTAAGTGCACTTTCTACTCAATACAAAAATCATATAGAAACCTTCACCAGTCCAAGGATGCTTTGCACGACTCGTATGTCGGGCTGTTCTCCGAGTAGAACTGCTGGTACCATTTGCGAAAGGCCTTTATCGTCCTATCCTCCTTGACCAGTGCAGGATTATGCATGAACTTTTTGTGATTCCATACGCGCACGTCTCGCTCGAACATGATGCACTCGCCTATAAAGACGATTTTCGAGTAAAAAGACGCGAATCTGGAAGCGTACATCGTATGCGTGACCCGATGAACGAGTGGCTGCACCGGAGTGACCGTCTGCACTATGAACATGGGTCCCAAGGCACTTTCGAGATTTATCTCGACGCAGCCTGGGCCTACCTGTCGGCCCTTTACTTTCAGGGTGAGGATGGAGAACTTGTCGAAGAGAATAAGATCATGATGGAGCGTAAGATAGGCGATGTGCTTTTCCTTGTTTTGCTCTTCCGAGTCGTCGGCGGTTGCCTCGTTTTGAGAAGTGGTTGACCAGGATATATTGGTCCATCTGTGGTGCATTATCTTGGTGAACATGTCCGTCGGCAGCATAGCTGGACCGTGAATCGCGCCCAGGTGGGCCCAGTCTGCGCCGTTTTCCGGAATATCCTACAAATGACACGCCATTTTTATGATTTTTGGTTTATGCGGGAAAGTTATCGCGATTCGTATAATTGCTTCTATGCATACCTGGATGTGGCAATTGACATAATACTCGTTACGTCCTTGATACAGCAAACTGTGTTTTGCGATCGCTTCCTCTTTCTGCGGCCACCAATAGGGCGCTACGTTTTCTGCGTGATGCCACACAAATATCGATCCATTCGCCTCAATGCTTTCCCACACTTTGGCTTTTATATTCGATGGTACTAAAAATAAAAATATTGACTCAGGTGAAAATTGAAATTTGTAAAGAGATATGGCAATGAGGTTTTATACAAAAAGTAGATTTCATTAAAATTCCTACGCCAGTAATTACCAGTTTTGGTGTAGGGAATAGTCGTGCATTTTCCAGTCTCGCCGCAAAAACGCCAACTATGAAAATGACACTCCAAGTCCTCTCCTATGACTTTACCGCCTTCAGCCATGTTAGCTCCTAAATGTGGACAGAAAGCGTCTACGACTCGTACCACGCCACTCTCGGTTCTGTAATTCAAGAAGAAAAATTCATTCTTTTAATATACAAAAGTTCTACATGCTAAACAAATTCAAAATTTCTAAATGGAAATTTCGTTCACCGCGAATAAAAGTCGTTGTAGCTTCTTTGTAATATAGTTATAATGTATTATACAGTGCTGATGAAGCAACCGGCTTCTGCATCGTCAGCGACACGTGCGTCTCGGCGGCGTGCGCCAACGCGCAACACGTCATAATAGTTTTGTGCGTTTAAGAAAACACGTTTTAATACCTGAAGACTGCAAAGTTTTGACCAAGCGCTGCCACGTGTTCTATTTGTCCATTCTCGAGACTGCTACTCTCGAGCAGACCGAACCAGCCGTTAGGATAAACCGGTGGCAAATTTTTCAACGTCTGGTTTACGTTCGTCCTGTATTTCGCCATTAAACTTGAAGATTTTGGATCTGTGTCTGTTAAATCCTGAAAATGCGGTTGATTCAATTAACGTAGTACGTGTATTCGTAACTTTGATTCTACTAAGATTAAAAATTAAGCACCGCGGTACATCGTATCGTAAAAATTACAAACTTTACTGTCAAACTTGTAAATTTTACGTGCGGGATTCGAATGCACAAGTAGAATCTCCGAAACTCACCCGAATCCAATTGATTTTGTAAAAAAAGCACAGGTAAACCAGTGTAACGAAAGCGGCGAGCGCGCAGGCAGTACAGAATTCGACAATCATCTTTCCTAAGCAGACGCCGCTGCTGAACTGAAGCGCACGTGCGTTACGAAGACCGAGAGAAAAGGACAACGAGAACGAGAGCGGAGAAGGGAGAAAGGGAAAAGGCGAAACACGAAGGAAGAGATTTAGAAGAGATTTGACGCAGAGAAAGAGACCGCTTGGGAATTTCTCCGCTCTGATCTTGATCTCTACTTCCAAGGAAAGATTTTAACTGACTCCATGACCTACAAGACACCTGTGTTGTATTTCGAATGACAGTGTTCCAGTGCGTGGCAACCTTGGCATATAATTAGGGGCTTTCCACACTGATGCGTTGCGTTTAAGAAAATGTAAGTACCTTTTGTTGGATTTCGGACCTTTTTTCCACTACTTTTTTGTACACTTTCTAATATTTTCAGATTTGTTAACTTTTTTTAACATTTTATTATATTAAATTATATTTTATTACATGTGTTATTTTACCGCCTAATATAGTCAATATATTTTTTAATTATTTATTTTATAATAAAATGTAACAATGCATAATAAATTGTAAGAAAAAATAAAAGAATGTAAGCAGAAGTAAGAAAATAAAAAATTTTCGTGTATAATATTACGCTTACAGATAATTTTTTACATTTTGTTATACTTTTTTACGTATTGTTACATTGGCCATTTCAAAGAAGAGAACCCCATGAAATCCTGGATCAATGAATTTGTAATAATTTGTAATAAAACGTAACAAAATGTAATAAAATGTAACTAACTGTAATAAAACGTAAAAAAGATCCGAAATTCAACAAAAACGTGCAAAATGGTACGATTTGTTACATTTTCTTATATTTTATTACACTTTATTACATTTTTTATTTCCACTATATATGATTATTAGTTATTTTATAAGTTCATTATCAGCTCTCAGATGTACTAAAACATTAGCTGATTATCAGGCAATATAATTATCTTGGTACACATCCTCTCTTAAAAAACTGATGGGCTTTGTTGTGAAGTATTTAATTGAGAATGGGTCGCCTGGTACAAGAAATAAGGAACGCGAATCAGAAATGTGGCTTTCATTATATAACCTACAAATGCTTCAAACAGTTGGCTCTAAGCTGGCAGCAAAATTTAAATGTTAATTATGACATGATAAGGAGTGCTCGAAGCGTACCTAAATTGCCTAGTGAATTAAAAAATACATTGGAAAATTTAGATTTTTTATTTTTTCAATAATTATATAATTTTTCAATAATTCTTAAAATAGATAAAATTCATGTAGTGTATGCTCATACGTGCTATTGTCGGATAGGTTATGAATGGCACCAAAACTATGAATCTGAGCTTCATAATTAGTTCTTTAAAATTTTATTAGTGACATTTAATTAATAAAAAATAAAAATATAAAACGTCTGGCTTAATTATGGTTTTAGTTTAAGAAGTTTATAGCCATTCTAAGAACTTTTATGCAGCTAAAAATATAAATCCCACAATAGCATATCTTGTAATTGCCAGAATTTTGTTTAATCTACTTTGAGTGAAAGGTGTACGGTGCAAAATAAAACGGTGGTTCGTCTCCCCTCCCTCACCACCAAATTTCTGTAATTATAAGTGCGCGCTTCTGAAGTATTGATGGTGCGTGTATGGAAAACGCACTAAAGTTCAAACCACCCTGTGTAACTTTCACATTTACTGTTTCAGTTTCTATTAAACTTTTTTTAGTAAGCTAGATCACTCGTGCAGTGATGAATCGTTCTCTGTGCATTAGTCATGTAGTATGTGAATCGTGTACTCTCTAATCAAATAGAAGAATCAATTTTTAGTAGATGTTATACCTTTACACATTAAAATAACAATTACGCGTTTTGATCATGAGTTGTGCAAAACTTTTAGATTTATATTTTTTGTTTGTTAAAGCATTATTTATAATAGTCTAAATGATATATTTTTTCGAATTCTCTTTTATGCCTTAATATTTCTATTTGCAGTCAAGAAACCGTACTTCGTTTTAAATAAAATTTCTTTAAACAGTGTACACTGTATGTTTTTGCAAATTTCTGATCACATGCGGGACACATGTACAACGATGAATTTTACTGGAAGTGGGTTTACTCAGTTTGTATATAATTTACATATATATTATAATAACAGTATAAAGGTATACAAACCAGCACAGATCCTTCTCCCGTCCGCAAAACAAACGTTTTGTCTAAATTCGCAGAACCAATTAATAGTTTTCGTATAACTGAGACTGCAAAATAATGTCTGTGCGATATTAAGGGGCTGTCGGAGGAGCAGCCGAACGGTGCCGACGTAACGTCCAAGTGGCGATGCGGTCAGGTGGCAAAATCCCGATTAAACAATAAATATATTTATGTATATACAACCGCGTACTTTAGAAAAAAATCACTCTTTACCGCCCTTCCTTTTATCCTAAAGCAATAGTAACTCGTGCAAAACATAGCATTAGGTACATCTTTTCAACGAAGTATTGGAAAAAACGTTACAGCAACAAGGCAGCCGAACAAGCGGCTATCTTGAAATTATATACAGACAGTGTTAGTTGGTAGGTCATATCGTAATTCTAATACTACGTCGAAAATATATGGCGTTTCGAAGAAAATCAGTAACCGTAGCGAACATATGCTGAGAATTCCGCCACAAACGACGCTCTTTCCGGAGCAAAATTAAGCCGGGAACTGCGTACTTTCAGCTAAGGGATGAAGAAAACTGGGCTTTTAATCTTCAACAAAAATCTCGATTCCATTTAAATCATTACTATTGAGAAAATGCGCAACGTGTTGGTATCTATTTGAAATATATTAACCTAATCATTAATATTAAAAAAAATTCATTCAAAAATAATACGAATACGTTACTAATTTAATAAAGCAAGTTTAAAATTTGCTAAGTATATTTCTTTTCGTCAAAGTTTCTTCTCCCGATATTTTGTGTCCTCCAGTCCGCGGGTGTTTGTGCACGGTTGCGGGAGAGAGGGAGGGAGGGAGGAAGAGAGAGAAAGAGAGATCAGCGGGCTGAAGCTGGGCCTGAGCCTGAGACCTGCCATCTGCTTGTGTGTGAGCGTGCCTGCGTAGCTACATTGCGGGCGGGCGGCATCACAGCCATTTCGTTGTAGGGGAGGGCTGGGCGAAATACAGAGTGCAATAAACTGTTAACCATTGCGTGTGATTATTTTCCCTTCTCCCTAGCATTCTCCCAAACTGATGATCGCGCCAAATCCTACGTTAAAAAAAATCCTACGGCATGCAAGGCTCTAGGTGTTGCTCACCCTGTGTAGGGAGGCACAGCGTCGCATCTTTTTTTTGCTATACGCGCTAAGATAGAAATAAAGTTAATCTCAAGTGCAATAAGGCCATTTTGCGTCCGTAATCGAGGCACAAAAATAAACTCATTTTTTTCAGTTTTCGATTTATTACTGAAAAAATAAGTAGTTAAATCACTTGAAATTTTAATGGGGTATAGTTTTACACGTGACCCATCGACATAATTTTTTTCTTGATGTTATGGCGTTTAGTTTCAGAGATATGAATTTTTAAAAAAAATCGCCTTTTTCATTTTATCTGACGAAGAAAGCGGTCAGTCCCAAGCACCAAACGAGGAAAAGTAGGTAATTCTATTCTCATTCAAATGCATCATAGCTGAATTGTTTGTAACAATGGAATGATTGAAAAAACGCAAAATAGTGTTTTTCAAAAATCAAAAAATGTCCATAAAAAAAATAAAGTTAAGAAATTAAAAAATAACTGTTTTCCCGAATTTAGAATCCAAAAATATATATGCATGTCAAATTTTATTGATATTGACAAAGTAGTTCCAGAAATATTACGGTATACATACACACATCTATACGAACATTTTCCAAAAACACTTGTTTCGAACTTCTAACACACTAACAAGAATTTTCTAGAAATTTTGAAGAAGCTCAAAATTTCACTATTACAAAGCTTCCTCTAGGAGGAAGCAAAATGTTAATCTGAAACTCAAAAATAAGCACATTAAGCACCAAATCTAGTTACCCAATACCTAATTATCATACATGAATACTAATATATATAATAAACTTAAACATACCTACCCTATGCACAGCGAGATGCAAATGAAAAAATAAAAATACTAAACCAAAATCTCTTAAACCAGGCACAGCAAGTTGCTAACATAAAACAAAAATACTTAATCCTAAGCACATAAGCCCATATACATAATGTGCATCAAATTGCAAATTAAAAACATAAATACAACATTATAAGTCTGATCTAAATCAATTTACCTAAACATATTACGTTTTCAAATATGTTGGCATGTCGAAGGAAGGCGAGCAGGCGCAAGGGTAATATTAAAAACTAAAACCCTTAAACCAAACTACCCCATTTAGTAAGAGTCCAATCCCTCTGGAATAGTAGTACTTTTCATTTTTCGCCACGAAGACTAGCACTTTTCACGAAAACACTTGCGGTTTCGGGGCTTTATGCTTAAACAATTGATGATATTTATGAACGCCATAGTGGTACATAGTAACATTTACATGCAAAGAGACGGCTAATATAAAAATTATTAAATTATCATACATTTTTCTCGTACTACAAAAAGCATTAGTTTGAACCGTAAAAGGTACTACTCTTCGCGGTAAAAAATGAAAAGTACCGTCTTCGCAGCAAATAACCAAATACTAGTCTTCGGTGCGAGATCTGAAATGTACTACTCTTCGTAGGGACCAACGATATTATTCTCTCTCTCGCTTGCCTCCCTTCGATATACTAACGTAGTGCTTAGCCAGTATTTAGTCAATTAAGCTAAAAATAGCTATGTTAATAGTACATTACGATAGCTATAAAAAATCCAACTATCATGCTTTTTGGCTATTGCACTTAATTTTCTAAGTGCAATCAATATACGTTACTATATTACAAAACATACTCAATATTGGCTGAGTACGTTACAAAGATATAAAATCTATTCTTGTATTTAATTTATAAAAGAAAGAGCGTATATTGAGAAATAATTAATAAGAGCATTGAAAAAATACTCATTTTTCCATTACAATATTATTTTTTTTTAAATTAATTTAGTTTAATTCTCTTAATTTATTAAAGTTTTCACAAATAATACCTATCGTATAATTTAGAAATCTCAGAAACTATAACTTTACTAAGTATCTACCAATAAAATTTCCTCTGCGTTTTCTGACAAACAGCATTTAAATCCCTCTCAATTACAAGTATTAATCCCGTTAATCTTTACGACCCGTCTAGACACTTTCTATACCCACCTATCTGGTTCTAAGAAAGTTCTATTGCAGTCCCAAGCGCCCTCTCTAGGTGGACAAACAGCTCCCCCCCCCCCCCCCCCTCTGCGGCAGATAGGGTCAAGCATACAGTTCCTTGCATTTAGAGTTGCAAACGTTCATAGTTCAGTTGACAGTATACTCTGCACTAGTCCACTGGCTCTGCCACTACCGAGCAAAATGTCAAACAATCTAAACGTTGAGACATTTGAGGTCTTAAACTTGAGAAAGAGCGTTAGCGTGGCTTCGGATGTTCACAAGTTCAAGCAGCCGCCCTTTGAGTCACCGACGATCCACGAAGCTCTCCAGACTTTCATTGAGACTAGATTTCAAAGTTGTGACGAGCACTCCTATCAACTGATGGTCAACTCGTCCACAATATTCTGCGAGATGCTCAACGAATTGGTGCTAGATCCTATTGTTAAGAAGACAAAACACAGCAGCGTGGACAATGCTACTTTCCATACGTTGTACAGTCGCTGGTTTATCTGGTGCAACCCCGACAACGGACCTGGTGCGCTGCCGCACAGAGATGTCACTAAAACCATGGGAAGAAACTGGTTGAGGCTGGCGTTTCCAATCTTCGTCGGCAAACTCCAAAAACAGAAGAGCTTCGCCGATAAGCTACCGGGCGCAAAGAAGATACCCTACTTGGGTTGTTTCTTAAGATTCCTCGAGACGTTGGAACGCGATATCTACACGGATGCATCACCAATTTGGAAAATCCAGTCCGATTTGAATTGTGAAGCCATAGCGATGCAAAAGCCCTCACCGGACATCTTTAACCGCAATGCATCGACTATCCAGCAGCCGATAGACAAGATTATCAAGAACGATGCAATAATAAAGGTCGATTACGATAAATTCAGTGTCGTCATTATGTTTGCGAACCTCTTTGTATTTTTATTCTTGTGTATATATGCGAAATTGTTTATTGCTTAATAATATTTAATAATTATTTCTTTTATAAATAGTCACGAAATAATAATAAATAATACAATAAATAAAAACCACGTTGAATTTTTTATGTTTTAAGTTGAATTTAAAAATGAAAAAGATTACTTATCTTTTCATAATTTTTTAGCACTGCGTGCCGTTAATTCGCTCATACCGCACACTTTTCCGTTGCTTAAGTAGCGTTTTCAGGCACAAAGCACGTAACGATTCTACTAGATAACACGCGCATATTTCGAACGGGTGAACTACTATATGGACTTTCAAACACAATTAAGGGAGTACCTCCGGTAACTGATTTAAAAGTGAGAATCGCTTGAAATTTAGGGGACAGCTTAATTAAACTGTACTAAAGCCCTGAGTAAATTTGATTACCCTTAAGAGCTTCAAACGCGAGAAATTAACGATTGAAAATAACACGTGCTCTTATGGGAAAATGCACTTTTTCTAGTATACTACAAGATTGCAAAATGAATAAATTCTGAAAAATTCTGAGAGATGTAAAAATTTATTTCGGATCTATAGCCGCGTCCAAAAATATTATTAAGAGTCTATACGTATAAAAATTAGACAATTTCCTTCATAAATGAATTACTAGCAGACGCGAATCGGAGATATGGCAACGTCGGATCTTCTCCACAAGGCTCCGTTTACGCGCGAGTTCGAGATTTTAAAATATTTGACTGTCGTCGCTTTCGGGTTTAAAATCATATGGGGCATATTATAATGTTAACAACAATGTGAATAAATCAATAATTAATAAAAAAAATGTATATACGTGAATAACATTAAATCTTTATTTATTGTAACAATTCGAGGGCAAATAAATTAAGAACAATAACGTTGAAAATACTTGATGTATGAAACGATATATTTTGATCATATATTATTATTATTATAGTTTAAATCTAGATATTCGCTTATTTTGCAAATAACTTTTTTATTTTTAGTAACTTGAACACAGCCTTTGGCTAGAAGATGATATAATCCATCGAAATTATCTTTCTTATGAGCTGTTTCAATCATTTCACAAGAAATGTTAGCAGCTATTATTTTTTTTCTTCATACAAAGAGACAGACAGTTATCGAATTTTTAAAACTTTTTTAATTCATGAGAAATGTTTTTTTTTATTAGCTTTCTGTTTTTCCTTTTCTTCTTTTTTTCGGCTATCATGCTCCAAGTAATGACTGCATTTTTTAACGTTTTCTCAGGAACGTTGAAATATGATAAAATATCCTGTAACATTTTAACATCTGCCACTGCATTATGTGCGTTTTGACAATTTATTCGACAAGCACTTGCAAGGTTTTCTAACTTATTTGCACATCTCCCCTTCTGATTTAAAAATCAGTCATCTGTCATTTAAAAATATAATATTCAAACATATCAATTTCTCTGTTTTGATAATGAGTTTATTCATTTATAGCGATAATATTTGGGATCTAATTTAATTTTTAAGAAAATATGAAATTCGAAAAATAAGTCTTATAATGCAGTCATTGCGGAAAACTTGCGAGCAATGTTTCTTAATAAGTAATTCAGCGGCCAAGACTTCGTTTTACTATTGCATGATTAGCAACGGCGTAAAATAGAGATGTGGTTTGTCTCTACTTCCACTCTTTTAATTATAAGTTTCACAGTCGTGCTCAGTCACGAGCCAATGTCTTTTTAACTTTGGTTTTTACTTCACCCTTAATAGATTGAAAAAGGCATGGAACCTTCTGCCCAAGCCTATTACTGATATTCAATGTTTTCTTGAGTTTAAGTCTACTCTTAAGTCTTTAGTCTTTTTTATTCAGTTTCTAACTTGTAACTTTGTAATTTTGCTATTTACTTGTATAAGTATTTTATATTCTTACTTTCTTGTATGTATAATTTCGTTTGTTTTCGAGGACTTTTAGCCCGTTTATGTATTAATAAATTGATAAATAAATATTACTGAGTCCAGGTAATTAAAGTTTTTATAAATAACGTTCTCTTGATGAAAAGTAAATGCTTATTGGTAAATACGACGATAGAACGGGCATAGATGCAACAATAATTATATAAATACGTTTAGAAAATTATCTTGAAGTCAGAGAACCCAATATCAAAGTATAATAGGAATGCGACCTCCGCCGTCGTTATGTCATACATACTTCGTATACTTTACTCGTCAGTGCAGCACTGTCACGCACCTTGATATTTGACGAACGACCTTTCTATTTAGCACCGCATCCTCAGTCATCCCCTTCTACTGCGTCACTTTGTTTCCTTGAAGCATAGAGGTACTATAGATACCTATCTCTATGTCTTGAAATTAAGCTGAGGTATCTTGAGATATGAAAAAAAAAAATGAAAACTGATATCCATGTGAGCAGGAGAACAGCTCAAGTGTAGAGCTCTGGCTGTCAGAAGGGCCGTCGGTGGTGTCAGCTGGCTAGAGGGGAAAAGTCTTTGGCCGACTCTGCCCATTTGGTCCTGACATTTGCTTTTCTTTGGAAGATAGCCTGCCACCAGCTTAATAGAATCTTTAGAAAACAAACAGTCCTCTGCTATAGCCAGCTTCTTAGAACTAGTAATGTGCTCATGATGAATCCTATTTTGTTCAGGTATCATACACTGATGATAGCAACCAAATAAACAGGACTAAGATCTAAGAACTGAATGGTTTAAGTATTATATATTAATATTAATATTTATTAATATAAATTAAAAATTAGAGTTAGTGAAGTATATATTTACTTTCAAAAGAAGTGTATTGTTATTATTATAGTAATAAAGGCGTAAATAGCAATATCAAAATAGTTAAAGTTTTATGTTTTGCATTAAAGAAAATAAATATTATATATGAGAACAGAAATGTTTCCTATTTTTTGACTTTCCGTTTTGCTTATCTTTATTTTCGATTTTCAAAACTTTTACTCATCTGTATTTTTATCTTCTCGAACTTTTGTCAATCTGAATTTTTAACTATCATTATTTTTACGTTCCGCAATTTCATTTTTTAATATTTTTCGCTCTTCGATCTTTAGTCTCTCAGTACTCCTACTTTTATCCATCAGAAATATTGCTTATTTTTAAATTTCCGAACTTTTGTCCACCTGTATTTTTACCTTTCCAAATTAATTACTACTAGTATTTTTACTTTTCGCATATTTCGCGGATATTTCTCACTTTTCCAATTTTTTTTTCAATAAAGATTGAATATTCTGAATTTATGCACATCAGAAGTATTAAGTTTTAAGTGCTTTATTAACCATTATGATTCACATGCACGGTTATTATTTGCTTTCCGTTACTTGCTTAACATTACTTCATCGGTAATTCGACATTTAGAAATTTTAAAATACTTTTATAGCACGCTAACCTCAAAATGCCAACTTTAATGTCGATTTTGAGGTTGTCGTGCTATAAAATATCGTATGAGACTGTTGTGGGAGGTGTTTTTCTACCTTGCTCGATTTTCGAACTCGCTTCGCTCGTGCGAAAAACCTCGAGCAAGGTAGAAAACCATCTCCCACAACAGTGTCATAATATACTAATTTTGTTTAGACAGTTGCATGCTCAATGGCTGCCCGTTATAAAAATTGCGAATGCTGATAATCCAACCGATTCAGCAGTTCATGTAGTTGCCGCCTTGATCATAAACTTTTTTCTCACTCCCAGTCACTCCCCCTCTCCCTCCTGTTCCTTTCTCCTGCTAGTTTAACGTGAAATGAGCGCTCGCATCTCGCGCGTTTACACCGCCGCTTCTCCGTCTGCCGCATAGCCGCGTGTCGGATGAATCTTATCGCTCCTGTGCCGAGACTCCCCTCCAGCGACTCGCATAACGAGCACAATTAGTTCCGCTCCATCGAGTTCTAAATGCGGAGTCTTGGCAATCAGGAATTCAGAGTCCGACAGGAGCATCTTCGTGTCTCCAGCGCTTTCTCTTCTCGCCGTCCTTCTCTCCACTCCTGAACTACTCCGAGAGAGGACCTCGTCCTTGTCGCTCAAATATTATCCTCGAAAGGGAGGGGCCGGATCTCTCTAGCTACCCGCAGAGAGAGAGAGAGAGAGAGAGAGAGAGAGAGAGAGAGAGCAAGGGAGCAACCGTGCGCGCTATGCTCTCCTGCGGATTAATCCTGCTCCCCTGGCCCTTGTCGCCGGCTTTCTTATTAATATGCTAATTTAACATCAGGCCAAGACGCGCCGTATATGCCTCCTTGCGTATGCTCCCCTATCGATGGCCGCGCCGCGTCCGCACCACACGGACTTTGCGCGCATCGTATGTACACACGCTGCTGTCACGCACTGCTGCAATCGCCACCGCACTGCGATGCACGATGCGCGGTACGAAAGAGAGAGAAAAGCTCGTCGTCGTGCGCTCACGAATTGCGGTCACGTGTAATGCGATACACCTTCGATCAGGGAAACATGCGTGACGAGCCCTCGGAAGCGTAGCTTCTCCCGTGCGAATCCTACGGGACCCTATGGACCTTGCGTATAGCTATCCCGTCTGCTTTCTAGCTGCGCGTGTGAGAGCACATTTAGATGTTTCGGGGTGTATCGCTTAGGACTAGGAGTACACGAGAGCAGCGGATTACACGCGCATCCAGTCTGTGCATGTGCGACAAAACGGGCCGAGGAGCGAGAAGAGAGAGCGAGAGAGAGAGAGAGAGAGAGAGAGAGAGAGAGAGAGAGAGAGAGAGATAGAGAGAGAGAGAGAGAGAGAGGACTACTGCGTGCACAGCCATTGCATAACACACAGGCTCCTCGTCCCGTTTACGGATCCCACGGGGATCGGAATTGCATGGGCATCGGCGCCGCTCGGATGGCTCAAGATCCCTCATGAGTGCCTAATCGGCCGCCCTTCGTTAATCCCCCGGAGGGTAAAAAGATTTGCCGCTTCAGTGGTTTTGAAAGAAACTTCAACGATCGGCTGATCAGGAGCGCAAGTCCTCCAGGAGGATGCTCCTCTCTCTCTCTCTCTCTCGCTCACGTACTTGATCCTCGACCCTTCCCTCTCTCTCACTCTCTCCTTCTTTGTGTCTCGCAGAACTTTGCTCGCACGCTCGTGAATAATACGCCGCGCGTGCGTCGAAGACAACAACGACGGAGCGGTAGATGGCTTGTTATAGGCTCATTCTTGCACGCCAAAAGCAAGCTGGTTAAGGGAATGCATGTCTCCGAGCTGGCCAACGGCAGCCATTTGATACCAAACTCAGAGGAGCTGATACTAGGGAATCATATCCGTGAGAGGTGCCATAATACGTGCATATCATATACACGCTGAGTATCAGAGGCTGCGAGCTCGACAGCGAGCATCCGGTCCATCAGTATGTATGCTGTATATGCACTGTTCACACAACGGCACTGTGTGTGAATTCACGTCACGCTTGAGCAGGTTCGCCGTTCCTCCTGTTCTACAAGGCGAACATGAGCAAGACGGATCTGCAAGCGTGCGAATGTGTGAACTCGCTGCACACGAACGTCTTTCGTGACATTTTCAGTTTCTTTCACTCAGTGCATGACAAGTATTCTGAGACGGCGCTGTTTCTCTCTCACGCGCATTTCTCCTCTTTCGGCCATCTGGGGCTGTTGAAAGAGCGATTCTCCAGATGATGAGCACGAGAAAGAAGAAATGGAATTAAACCCATTGACGATTAGGGATTTATAAGTAGAATGCCATGTGGAGGAGTGAGACACGAAGCACTACTCGACTACGAAGGTGAAAAGGCCGGCAGTCTCGCGGGAGCTCTAAGATCAAGCGCTAGAGTCCCTGAATTCTAGAGTACTGAAAAAAAAGTTAAGGTTACTGGAAAATCCAGTAGTTATTAGTAACTTGTACCGGAGTCTGTCCGGTAATGCAACCGGAGTCCGGACTCATATCCAGTCAATATACTGGACATTAGACAGAAATAACTTTTTTCTTTACGAGTTAGTCATAATTTAGTAATTATACTTTCAAACCTTTCAATAAAACATTCGAAGCCCCAGCTATTCAATAAAGCTTGCGTGAACTGATCCATAGTGCCATTGTAAATAAAATAAATATGTGGTGCCCGTATACCAGGCGAGCTCAAGTGGGCTTTCATGTTTATTTTGTCGCTATTGACTGCGTCGGTAATACCTACTGTACCAACTAAATCTTTGAAATAATTTAACTAATTCTATATCTTAAATCAATTTCAATACTATCTTGGAATGCAAAAATAGAATATAATAATATATACCGATAGGTGCATATGTTTAGAAAGTAGAAAATCGCAGATAAAAGTTAAAAAGTATAAATAGCAATGACTAAATATTTAAAATATTGAAACTTCTAAAACATAAAAGTACGATATGCCGAGACATTGTCAATTAGTGTACATCGTCACCGCTTCCACAAAAATTAGCACACCTGAAACTGCTGATTTCAGTCCCATTCGTAAAGACAAGTACATTTCAAGATTTTGCCGTGTAGACTCGCACATTGTACAAAAACACTAGCGGTTTTGAGGTTTTATTTTTGAAAAGTTGTTCCAACTACAAACAATATTAGTTTGAATCGTTTTTTTACGGATTTTAAACGATAATTACACTTTAAGAGCATATTATGATTTTTTTCAATATTTTATTGGACAATTCTATATCTTTATGTCTTATGAAACAAATGTAGAATTTCTTAATAGTTGCTTTTATTAATTCTTCTAACTTTTTGTCTCGCACAAAATACCATTCTTAGCTATATCAAAATGTAATGTTCTATAACAAAAACACATAGGATGTCTTATAGAATAAAAATTATTTTTCGAATTAAATAGATTCGATTTTAAAAAACACTTGAATCTACATTATTTTTTTCAGCCCCCTGCCTATTTCTTGACTTTTCGAAGCTTTGTCCATCTCTAATTTTGATTTTCCGATCGTTTGCACACCTGAATGTTTACTTATCATTATTTTTACGCCCCAGACTTTTAATCATCATTTCTTGCATTCCGAACTTTTGTCTCTCAGTATTTTTCTTTACCGATATCCTTCGAAATATTGCCTATTTTTCGACTTTTTGAAGTTTTGTCCATCTGTAATTTCGATTTTTTGAACTTTAGCTCATCTATATTTTTATCTTTTGAAATTTTGTCAATCTGAATATTCAGCTATCATTATTTTAACGTTCTAAACTTTTAATAGGTACTTCTTGCTTTTCGAACTTTTGTCTTTCAGTATATTGTTCGAATTATGTTCAATGTTCGAATTTCATTCTTTTGAATCTTTCTTTTCTCGAAATATTGGTCGGTAACTGGGTCTGAAATTTTGGAACAACATATAATTAATGCTTTAAAATAGCCTGCAAAAAGTTTTATGTGGATATCTATAGTAATTTCTTTTTTGGACGGTCTACCTTAAGTCACTAATTTTTTAATTCGAACTTTGAATTCCTACTTTCATCTATTATCTATCATCAAGATGATATAAAATTTTGAACTTGCAACTTAAGGGTCCATAATATAAGCTTTGCTTATTTGACAACGATTTCTATAAATATACATGAATACACTAATTTATAGAATGATGTGGTCTATCTATCGCATATACCCTGATTTAAAAGGATTCAGAAAAAGCGCTCTAAAAGAGCGATTCGTCGTTCATCTGCTGGCACAGCCGCGCGTAGCGCGAGTCGCGCGAAAGACATCGCTCGGAGACTAGGGATATATAAAGAAATGGTAGTATACGTGTAAGATTTTATACAGCAACAGCAAGGAGGCAACGTTCGCGCCAAAAGGAGAGAGGAGAGACAAGAATGAATCGGAAGTCTCTCGCTCTCTTCACGTCCGGACGACTCTCGCTGTGCCTCACATGATCCGGAGAGCATGACGAGGCGAGAAGCGCAGCCAGAGACAAGGGAGGCAAGAATGCCGCGCGTCGCGCGCCACCAGCACATCGACTCAAGGACGCGTCGGCTTTCGAAGGTGACCAAAAGAAGTCAAGCAATGGAATCGACTGGCTGAGCTGTCATTGCTTCTGAAATTCGAATCTGGGATTTGTGTTTGCGTTTCGATCGTTTACATTTCATATGAGCTTTTCGTTTTTACCTTACATTCATAGTACTTTTGAGAACATCTGCTTACTATATTTAATTTTTACGTAGCAGCCTAGCGTAATAAAGAGTACATAAATGTACATAAGTTTATAGAAATGTATAAAAATGTACAATAGTGTACAAAAGTATGCACATGTCGATTGCTATAAAAAAATTGAAAAAAAAATGAAATTAATTTACCAAAAAGTTATTTAATTTCAATTTCAACTTTTTCTACCTATTTTCTACATAATTTTTGAAAAAAAAAATGTATCAAAATGTATTTGTATATTCTTGACATTCTAGTTGCAATTATATCAAAATTTCTATCGAAATATAACAAAAATATAATTTGTGTTCACCATTGCAAACTCAAACAGTACCTTTTATACTTTGTACAGCGTATATATGAACTTCATATTTTGCCAACTTTTCACTAAGAATGCAATTTTATTTCCGCTTTGATTCTTGCACATAGTTTGATTGATTTTCTAAACAACATAATACAATAGATCATTTCGGCAATCTTTCTCTTACAGAAAAAGTGTTATGATTCATAATAAAACTTTTGACTTCGTTGAAAACAGGTTATTGTTTGGATCAAAGTGTTTGGAGTTCGATTTACGTGCTTCCAGAAAATATCTGCGGATGTGTGTGTGTGTGTGTATGTATGTTTGGGCATGCGTGAGTGGTGATATTTATGAAACTATTCTATCCATATCAATATCAATTTCACATCTTTGGAGTTAAAAATGAACTAACATTATTTTTACAAAATTTAATTCGAGCAAATATTATAAGCTAGTAATTAGTTAATCTCTCAAATTACTCAAATTACTCTCATTTTTTAGAAGATTTATGTCAGATACATTTGTAAGCAATGTACAAACAATCATTTTGGCAAAATCAATAGAAAACTAGTTTTTGAGTTTAACAAAACGTTCAGGAATATGCGTTCTTATATAGTAGGGTAATAAGTTGTAAGAATCAGATAAATTAAAATACAATTGCAATCTTACGTACCTCTAATGATCTGTAAGTATAATGTGCGTGTTATAAAGTATATTTTTTAGATGCTCGACAGTCTTGTCACGAGTAAGTACAGCGTAGTTATTATTACGAAAAACTACATTGTACACATACTATATATGGTGTATACATGTATACACACTATACATATATAATACATCCCAGACACTGCAAAGCAATATATATATATATATATATATATATAATAAACATTTTTACTGAAAGAATGAACTTTTGTTCTACGCGATTTCGGGACGATAGAATTTAACTACTTCTCAAAAGTTTTATTATTTGTGAAATTTCGCTACTCTCAGAACTTCCTTCAGACAAATAAACGAGCAAACCATTTTTTTATTGGTGTGCAAAAAAGTGTGAACTTATTACAGTGTGAGCTGTTTTTGTTTTCCAAAAATTTTATACTGATCCAAGTTTTTGAAACTAAATCAAGGAGGTAGTTCACCGACTGCAGTGTTGCTAAATTCTGGGAAAGATTGTGAAACATTTTTTAAGATTGCAGTATTAACGTGTGTCAAAATTTTACAATTTATGTTATCAAACTTTGACATGGGATCACAATTTTGGATGTTTGTTTGGATAGTTATTAAAAATAATTTAAGAAAACTTAGCGACAGATGCATACGGTTCCTCTACAATTTCGTCTACTATTACAAACTTAAGAAAGATGTTTATAATACATACAAAATATTGTTCTTTTATTGTGCAGTATAATATAATTTGAATAATAGGTATAATTTATTTACAATAATTTTGCTAAAATCGGACAAAAAATTTTATCTAGCGTATTATGTAAAATATTAAGTAGTTTGCGAAACATGATGTATTGTTTATATGTACGCTAATTTTTTTTTTCTCGCAGGTACCTATTTCAGTTTTCTTAAGCGTTAAAACAAATTGTTCTTGATGATCTTTGCTTCATAGAATCTTCTTGTAATGTTCATGTGGTGCTTTTGTTGATCTCTTGTTGGCTTATATGTTCAAGATGTTTGGCCAAATTATTTGAACATCAATAACTAAAAAAATACATTTATCTTATTATAGAAATAGAAAATAGCAACCAAACATATTTTCGCCAAGTGTACAGTACATCTTTGGGGAATCTGGTAACAAAACTAGTGGCATTTGGTATAATGCCTGATCTGAGTTAGATTTTTGACACTTTTATTTTATAAATAAATTGTGCAGTGTCCGACACATTCGTAAAACTGACATCTAGTAGTAAATCAAACTGTGCCAAAACATAATATGTGCAACTTCATGGTTCACGACAACAAGCTGAAATGAAATTGTATATTTTTTATGCGTAAAGTATATGATTCCCGCTCGAGAAAATTATCTACTCGCACACGCAGTTTATTTCCATTTTCTAGCTTCGTATGCAAACATTTTGATGTTACATAATGTAAATACAAATAATGCAAATACAAAATAAATGGTGAACTTTGTCACCTACTCCGCACAATGTAATATTGAAAATACAGTGTGACAAATTATATTTTTCTAAAAATTATGTAAAAGATAAAAAAAAATTAATTTATGGATTATAAGAGAACATTTTTGTTGAAAAACTATAATTAACTTTTTATTTATCTATTATACCTACAGTTATTTATCAATAACTTTGAAATTGCATACAAATTGACTTTTCTTTATGTGTTCAGTTTTCCTTGAAACCAGCTATACCAAATTTTCCCTCCACTCGTATTACTTTACATTCATTTATAAATAGAATATCTCAGCTTACCACTTCCAGTTAAAGTCAAGCCTAGTTCTGGCTGGCTCCTTAACTCATCAATTTCTTGACGAATGCTGAAAAATTATAAATAGAGTTTGAACGTGGAATTGGGCAAAATACTTGAGAACAACATTAAAAAAAGGTCATTTGCTGGTTTTCTAAATTTTTGAAAACGTTTTATTTTTTATTATTATAACAAAATTTTAGTAAGAATATATTTATTAGAATACTATAGAAGTATTTTGTGGTAATCTACGTATTAAGACCGTACATTTTTTCGCATTTTGTCAAAAATATAAAGAGAGATTCAACTCACGGGTGTATGGGATGAAACCATCTTCGTCTTCCTTGTCCATGCAGTCCCTGATGACGGCTTCGCATTCCTTGTCGTCAAGACGCTCACCTGCAAGCCCAAACAAATTCATACTTGTTTAGTCATATTGTTAAATAAAGCATAAGAGTAGGCGCGGTACGAAAAGATGAAATTACCAAGGGAAAGGAGAACGTGCGACAATTCAGCGCCGAGCATCTTGCCATTTTCCTGCTTGTCGTACAGTTTCAAACACTCTACGAAGTCCTCATAGCAGCCCTGCTCCTTGTCCTTCTTGACCTGGCTGTAAATGGGCAGGAATTCGGCTAGGCTCAAAGTCTTCTCGCCGCGTTTTTTTGTGCCACCAAGTTTCTCAATGGTTGCGTTTGTTGGATTCGTGCCAAGAGCTCGGAGGAGGTTTCCGAGATCAGCGGCGTCGATGTTGTTGCTGCCATCGGCGTCGTAGATGGAGAAAGCGAACTCTGCCTCTGTTTTATAAACATATCGGTTCTTTTTCATTCGCTTGAAAATTTTTCTCCGCGTTTCCGAGCGAAACTATATCGAATGCGAAGCGCGCTCTTTGCTGGACGTTATTCTTACTTTAGTAGAGTACGTAATATTTTTGGAATGCCTGTATATAGATGCATCGGCCTTTGGATACTAAAAATAGTTTGTTTGCCAGATGTTCCATGAGTAAGCGTTAAAATTACATCAGTGTTACGAAAATCGTACGAAGATTTCGGAAATATGAGCCAAGGAATAAAGCTCTCGTACTGTTTCACAATTTGGTTAAAACAGAAGAGTGTTGAATATTATTTTTATTTTGCGTTTTAACATTATTTTTTAATATAGTACAAAATTTGCGATATTATTTTTCAATATATTTAATACTCATCGAAATATTTTCTGTACTGCATATATTAAAAAATTCGTATATTTAAAAAGAGAGTTTACTTTACTGCCGCGAGAATTCGATTTTTCATTTATAATAGCAATTATATCTTTCTATGGTTATAATTTTTTATTCAGTTTTGATGAGATCCAATTTTCAGAAATTCTCATTTTCACTTTTTATTGTGTTGTTCACGTTAATCCAGTATTTTTGTCATGAAGTTGATGAAAATAACATTTTCTGAATTTTATTATACATATGCTTGTACAATTTCAGAAACACTTTCACTAATATATTTTCATTCAGAAGAAAATGAGGATCAACAATATGATTTAACGAAATCATGCACCAAATGAATTCCTAGTAAAACTATTTTCTGAATTTCAGTACCATGTATTAAATGTATAGACACTTTCACTGATTCATTTCTACTAGGAAGAAAATGAGATTCGACGAAATGATCGAACAAAAGCACGAGTTAAACAAATTCCTAGTTGTACATCTAACGCGAACTGCATTAACATCATTATCTCCAAATTCGAATAATGTATAAGGACAGCAGTAAAGTCAAGTAAAGAATATACGTTAGCGTCGAAGCGAAAAAAATTGGTACATTGCAACTTATTCGTACTCACTTTCAACGTCCTTAGATGAGAGATCAGCCTTGAAATAAAGACAGAAAATAATTAATAAACATGTACACACAGGGCAACATTTTGAATTTTGAAAAAGACTCTCACCATGGTGAATGTGTTCGTGCGGCTTCTGGAAGCTTACTGAACCGAACTGGAGCCAGAAGTGTGAGCAAGCTCCCCGCGCGTATACGTTTATAGCCACAGATATCGTGGCACACAGACGCGTCGTTAAAGATATTTGAGAACCAGACCGGCGGACGCTGAAAAAGCTTTGAAGCTTTCTTTCTCGAGATTATAAATAAGACGCAGCGGCGTTGCTGTTTTGAGAAAATCTTCCGCCTCCACTACTGCGTTCCCTTTCCATTGCTTTCTTGATTTTGTAAAATTCTAATAGTGAAGATTCTCAACTGTGTAATGTGCTATTATAACGTATACGTAATATTCTCAACTGTGCATAAATATTTCAATTGAATAACACTACATAGAAAATTTAAAACATAGATAAGTATGTTCAAATGTTGATAATACACAATCGCTATGGTTTTAAATTGATGTTATAAGTATCTTAATTATTAAACTTGACAAAAGCTTATAATTGAGTAAGGAAGATTATAGTAACTTCTTTTTAAGTATAAATCACACAGTTGTTATATAAATGTTTTTATTTTGTTTCGATTTTACAGGTGCTTGATATCATAAAAAAGATCAGAAAATTACATTGACCACAGTGACTATGACTGAAAATTGTCGCAACACTTTGAATAAATCGAAAATTATATAATTCTCCTACAAAATTATTTCCAAAAGGTGAATTTGTTTTTTGATAAAATAAAATTAACCTAAAATCAAGTTTTTTCCTAATTTTGGGCCGATTGTTCCCAAATCAAAGCCAGCCTTCGTCAAATTAGCTCCCGCTTGAATACCATTAATCATCATATTCTTTACTGAGTCCCAGCTGCTTTTGAAAGAGTCTTTTTCTTCTTGGTAGGTATTTTTTAAAGCTCCTTCAACTCTGCCTCTAACTGCTTTCACCACCTTGAAGAGAAAATATTTCATCATAATGAAATTGTTATATTCTTGTATGTGCTGTGAATGAAACAAAGTCATTGGATAAACTTATAAATTTATTTACTTCTAATCCCATCGTTGCAATATTGTTTACAGCATTTTCCATGCCAGAGACGCCATGACCGATAATGTCAGTACCCGAGGATACAACTTTACTGACACCCTTTTGTATCATATCAGATGTTGTAGAAGCCAAACCACTTGCTAGACCACTTCCTAAATTACTTATTGCACTATTGCCTAGCCCAGTGAGAGCAGACGGCATCTATTTACAAATGTGCTCAAAACAATTAAACGTTACATTCTTCTGCTTATAATTGTAAAGTAAAACTACTATAGATAGCATAAAGATAAAACATTACCTTCGAAATTTGTCTTTTAATTCTAACGTCAGTGTTGAAACTCTGATGCACAAATTAGTAGATTAAAAATTAGTTTTTACCATTTAACTTGAAATTTAATACGATTGAATTATAATTTAAAAATTATGGTCACATTACCATGACTAATGTACTGTAAACCAGAACAACAGCTACTTCGAACTTCATTTTTTGTTCAGTTTTGCCTCTTGAGAAATTATACAATAACTAATGAAAAGCTCGTGGATAACTGCCTTATATACGACAATAATTATAGTAAAGGACAACGGAAAGAGTGATTTTCATCTTATTGAATATGCACGTTTCATTCAATTATCGTATTCACGCGAGCAAAGAATATTTGCATCGGAAACAGTTATACTTTACATAATTACAGTTGCTTATGCGTGCTCACTTGAATATTCAAACAGGTGTGAAATAAATTGATCGCTGCAAGTGCATAATTTGTAAAAGAGTTTTAAGTAAAAAATTTTTTTGTATAAATTATGTTAAAAATGTGTCTTTAGGCATAGAGAACCCCACTTTTAGGTTTTTGACTTTTCACCAAAATATAATCATTCAAAATTTTTAGAATACTTATTATAGTATGGTGTTAACTCAGTAATTATCTATTTATGAACTTCGAGCGTTCTTTCTTAAGGGGACCTCATCACCTTAAATTAAAAAAAAAATGAGATATTGATTTTTTGTGTAAAAGTACCTTAAATTGTTTAAATAATCAATTAAACAATTATATTAACTCAGGCATACTGTAAAAATTATCACACAAAGTTGGTAAATACCATATGTCAGGTACAATAGGTCTTCGGAGGCCAAAAATCACAATTTTCATTATTTCAGCTACCGCAGACTTACTTCAGTTTTAGGCTTCGAAGGGCACTTTTTTCTTAATGGATCTACTTTAAACATATATGTTTATGGAATGAGTGTGGGAATTTAAAAAAATTTTAACTTAAAAAAGTTGTCTACAAATCGATAAAAAAATTTGTTTAAATATTTAGAAAATGACAAAAATTATGCTTAACTTGTAGACAACTTTTTTAAGTTAAATTTTTTTTTTAAATTCCTACACTCATTTCATAAACATATATGTTTAAAGTAGCTGAATTAATGAAAATTGTGATTTTTAGCCTTCGAAAACCTATTATACCTGACATGTGATATTTATAAACTTTGTTTGATAATTTTTACAGTATTCCAGAGTTAATATAATTATTTAGTTGATTACTTAAACAATTTAGGGTACATTTGTACACAAAAATTCAATATCTCATTTTTTTTTAATTTAAAGTGATGAGGTCCCCTTAATCTTCAAATGATACTTAGTCACAGAATACGAGTATATTATGAACTATAGACGTATGTAGTTATCGCAGTATATTTTAGTTTGTCTAATATATTTTAAGTTAAGGTATAGTCAAATGTACTCAACTAATTAAATTGTATTGAAACATAAATAAAGGGATTTTTTGTGACCATAAAAAATTGTTTGTATTGAGATAAAGTAGGCATTAGCTACATTGATAGTCGCTAAATTCTGCTAACGATATGTAGGAACAGATTAGAATATTTGAATCCGCGGGTAAATATTAAAGCTCGGCTTTACAGTTTGTATCAGTCGGTCAGCTAGTTTTCCTTACATATACCAACGACGCAGCATAAAGTAAAACTTTTTACTATAAGATGGCAGCAAAACTAATTTTATATATGGCTTTTATTTAAAAATATATTTATAATATTTATATTTCGATACTAAAACATTCTTCAAAACTAAGTAATCTTATAATCAGATTTATTATAATTATATTTATAATCAGACATATGAATCTCATAGCCATTTTATTATAGTGAATTTTTAATATAGTGTATTCAAAATGGAATTGTAAATGGCATGGCAATAAGTGATAAGCTTTGAAAAAAAATGTCTAAACTAAAATCCAACTGTATGTATAATACTATTTATATTTTTGATTATAGCATAATTTTTTCATTAAGAGTAATTGTAGCCGTAATTATCTACAAAAAAACATATTCCACCAAACCGTATTTTACCCTTCACCCTTATCTCAAAATATCGCATTTACCAAGAAAGCAGTAATTCCTATTGAGTCATGCATTATCAGCCGAATGCTATGTCTAATTTCAAACAATTTTACCGAAAGTCGTAACCCGCAAATCGCCGTTTCTATTTTTAGCCACCACATTTCAATTCTCGCAAGCTCATACACACAAGAGCATACACAGGCATGCAACAGCAACGACGTTCGCTTTTAGCGACGAGAAATGCGGACCCCGAGCGACGTCATCGATTCCTCTCCACGAGTTTGCCCCGGCAGCCGTGAGATGTCAGCAGTCGTATCTAAAGCTCCGCAAGTTCTTCGCGCGGAGGCTCGGTATCGGCGGCTAAGTGAATCAACTGCCGCTAAGACGACGCGCGAGCCAAAGTCATCGTTGTCAAAACAACCCCGCGTACTTCAATCTGACTATCTCTCTACCGATGTAACTTCTTCTACATCTCGGCAGCGGACCGCGTGTCACGGATTACGAGGCAAAGTGAGTGTCACACTCGCGCTTGATCGTCGACGACGGGACAGCACAAGAACCCTGCGAGCGTCTGTCCTAACCTAGTAGAACTGTACTTGCGCCATTGAGACACCGATCGCTACTTGCTCTTCCTCCGGCGCAGCTCGTCCGTCTTATATCCCGGGGGCCAGTGCGCGTGTGCGCGAGTGTGCCGGGTGCTTCTCTCTCTCTCTCTCTTTCTCTCTCTCGCTCTCTCATTCTCTATCTGTCTCTGTCGATTTCGCGTGTAACGGGCTTCTCCGTCGCGCGCGCTGTTTTCCGCCCAGTCGCCGGTCTCTCAGGCTCGACGGACAGCTGCTCGTGACTTCGCGACTGTTGGCTAATTGATAAAACGCGAGACATAGATCCCACTGATTTACCAACGCACGTGTGTTCCGCGAGCTCGTGTGTGAACAGAGATAGATAGAGAGAGAGAGAGAGAGAGAGAGAGAGAGAGAGAGAGAGAGAGAGAGGAGCAGAGACAAGTGTCGCTCTGCGCCTGCTTCCTTTCGTCTATACTCATTCACTGGCTGTACACACACACACGTTCGTACACGGCGGCCTCGAGAGTGTGTAAATCTGCATTAATTTTTTTTCCTATTCGGCTGGTGCAACCTGTCATTTTCCATCTCCTGGCGAAAGTGCGGTGAGACGTGCGTCGAATCCTCCGCGAGACGATCGTCCAGTCGCAGCGTAGTCGTCGTCGGTGTGTGCGGCGTGTACGGAGTGAAAGCTGTTTTCGCGCGTGATCTAGCAAAAAGAAGGACGACCAGCAGGAGGGACACTGGAGACAACCCCCCCGACGCCAGGTATCGAGGATGAACGGGTGAGTAGTTCGTCTGACTCATTCTGGTACCTTTTCTACTGATAACTAGGAAGACCAAAAGCGCACCGATAACAGAAGCTCTATCTCTCTCTCTCTCTCTCTCTCGCATTTATTCCTCTCGTGCCTGTGTGAATTATCGACTGTGCGACGAGGACGGAGTCGCTAGTACAGCAGAAGCACAGTGCTGCTGTATAGTAGGAGGGAAATGCCAAGAGAGAGAGAGAGAGAGAGAGAGAGAGAGAGAGAGAGAGAGAGAGAGAGAGAGAGTGAGAGAGGGGGGGGGGGGGAGGGAAAGCGCAAGCGTGCGCGCGCTTTGCGAGTAAAAGGAGTGGAGGTTGTACGACGACGTGTATGTGCGTATACGTATATAACAATGAGAAGCAAGCAGCGCCGGCATGGCGAAAATAGAAGGTGCTTGAATAAATAGCCTCTCGCGACCGGAAGAAAAAAATGAATCGATAGCGATAAGAGCCTGTATCGGAGGAGTGCGTCGTTCGTTTGTTTTCCGGAGGAGGAAAAGGAGTGCTGTGTGTGTGTGCGATGATGATGTCTGATAACAAAAAAGGGGACTTATTTATTGGGTGGCCTAAAACTGCCGTTTTTTTTTTTCGCTCATGCCGGTGCGTGGGAGAATACGCGCTGATAAGAGCGCGAGGTGACGACGCGCGCTTTGAGAATTTTTCTCTCGTCGTGTGCTCTTGAGCGCGGGAGGATTAATCGGGCTTTTTTCAAACCGATGAGCAGGCGCTTGCACTCGGGATGAGATAGAATTGTTTGCAATGCGCTGGCTAGAGGGAAGTGAAATTTAATATTACGGTACGAATATACCGGGTAAATTACTTCGACGAAAGGCATTCGCCAAGAATATGATTCGAGGCTCGAAAGTGATTTAGTTTCGGCGAACGGAATAATTTTAGTTGTTATATTCGCTCGAGATGAATTTATTTTCTTTCGAGCTGAGTTATTCCGTCTTATAGTAATGAGTAATACTTTTCATTGTGATCATTGTTGGTGATTCACATTCACATTGATTTTTCTCCATTTATTATCACGAAAAACATTTTTACAGTGATGTAGGTGGCACTCGAACATTTAGCTAGACACAAATATTGGTGCGGTTAAAAATAAACTTGATTTATTTATTTGGAATGTCAGTACATTATTTGTACTGGAATAACGTTTCATCTGAGTCGTTCGATGCATACTCGACACTGAAAACCGGTGCCAATTCTTCCTCTCATTCGAGAGCTAATCTAGTTAAACTCGAAAATTCAGCCAAGTGTGGATATAGTTGTCCTGTTTAACATTTACTACGATAAAACAAGCTTTCTACTATTTGTATGCAATCGCCTTTTATAATAAGGAAACTATTATAGTCAGCTGGAAAGAAATACAGCAAACTCACCCTTAGCCGATGGTTCATTTGCAATTGTTTTACAGCATGAATATTGTACATGACAAAAGCAGGATGTGCCTTATTAGAAGTTCATATAGAGATCAAAGTTTTGCTCATGTTTTGCTCGAAAGTTCTCTGGCTTTCACCTATAAATAAATTCAATGGTGCTTAGATAGTTCTTGAATTTTTAAGAGACTTATTTTATTACAGTCTATAGGGATAAAGATAGTATATAGATTACATGAGCGGAGCTTTCTCTCGAAATCGGAAACCTTATATTTTCTAGGTGTTTTCATCGGTGATATAGCGCATTACCGAAATTCGTACGAGAACTTCCAAGTGGCCGCTAGCCCCGAAGCCATGGATGCATTACAATAGGGTCGAAAGGGAAGCGTAAAAGTACCTCGACGAATTCCCAAGATAGTACGAAAATCTTTTAGCACTTTTCACTTGAAAATTCTCGCGACTCGAGTTTCGCTTTGGAATAATGACTTCATGAGGGCGAGAAAAAAAGAAGGGAGTCAAGGATAAAGAAAACGCGACTAGGAGAAATTACGTTTTTATGAGAATGAACTGTCGGAGAGAACCTTACGAGAGACACGTGTGCATGAGGGAAAGTTGATGCTACTCCTGAAGAAGGAGGTCGGAGGAGTTCAAATATAATATCAGATTAATCAATTACTTACTTACCTGCTAACTTTGAACTCCGCTATAGTCTTTCGAGAAATCAATGAAAACCGCACTGTAATGTTGGCGATTAATGTGGGTATTAAAACTATGAACAATAATACTCTATGCAATCCTGCTTTGAAAAATATATTGTATAGAAATTAAAAAATGAAAAATTGAGAAAATATAACGAAAGATGCATTTAGTTATTTTCGTGGGTTTTTAATAGAAATTAGCATAACTACATAAAACAGTAAATAAACTGGATTTGGATTTATA
Organism: Trichomalopsis sarcophagae; assembly: GCA_024372645.1. Classification (NCBI taxonomy): domain Eukaryota; kingdom Metazoa; phylum Arthropoda; class Insecta; order Hymenoptera; family Pteromalidae; genus Trichomalopsis; species Trichomalopsis sarcophagae. The sequence goes on along the minus strand of QLSS01000033.1, from coordinate 129,239 downwards.
TACGTATGGACTGCGATGTACACGTCAAAACAAAGCACCTTTGTACTGGTCTGGTTTCCTCCACCACTTAAGCTTTCCGTGACTCTGTCCAGCGAAGATAGATGGTACGTAAGTTGATTTTATTTTACAATTGTGATGAGGGAAATTATTAATTTTCCTCATCACAATCTGCGCGATTATAAGTCTAAATGTAGCGGAATGCCACCAATGCCAAATTTGCCCTATATATTTGTCCTGCTTGAGCCGCTTCGGTTATAACTGCTGAGTCCATAATCAGAATCAAATGTTCAGTAGAGAAAACAATCGTCTATATAAAAACGAGCCAAAACCAGGCCGTCCGCACGTTATCCCTCAAAAATAATATCGTCCCAACAAACCATGATCTTACCGCTGCAGAATAATCTGCATAGAACAAGGCCCGAGAGAATTGTCCGACAAAGGGTTGTGCTAAGATGGCCGCATCCTATACTCGGCGCCGTTTGCTTTTCTTACGCGGCTTAGTTCTCATTCTTCGATCGCGAATCCGGTGACTGGAGCTTTTCGCAGTGCGCGTATGCGGCCCGCGTGCCACTGCAGGCATTGTTATACGAAGCGCTTTGATTGCACCTTCGTGATATCAGCGACTAGTCGGCCTCTTCCTATACAATTTCCTGGATTTTTTTCTATACTATTCCAAGAGCTGCGCTTATTGTAGGCGGAATGTGATTTGTGGGAATGTTCCTTCGGCCGAGTTTTAGTGGAGTTTTATTGCTGTTATTCAATGTCCGGTAACTCCGTTGAGGAGATTCTTCGACAGATATAGAAGATAAAACGATCGCGAGGATTATTGTTGCTGTATAATATTTAATAACAAAGCGCACCAACAATCGTAACAGTTTGTCAAAAACAAAAGAGTTTAAGAAGGACCAATCTTCTCATAGTAGATAAAAATCCAAGTAGAAGCTGTTCCCCTTTGCTTTGCATTCAAATATTCCTTTAATTCTTCGTCATCCGCATAAAACAAGCAAATTAATTCACCATTTTTAAAGCACGTCTATAGAGGCTTCAATTTAATTATGAATGATCGAATCCCGAGATTATAACGTTTAATCCTATCAGTCGTCACGGTACGATTGATCCATTTGAATAATTCAGCGATTTCATGGATTTCCTTTAAGTCCGAACAAAAATAGCTAGTATCGCTGGCTCTGGTCGTTCGGACACAAGGCTCAATATTCGGTCGGTACGCGCAAACATAAAAGCTCTGCCGACAGAATTGGTAAAAGTCCTTCTTTTCTTTCGCTCGCGCGTTTCCCAGCGTCAATTGAAAGCCTCGCCGTTATCAACACACGGTCAGGTCTGTACAACGTAGCCGAAGATCTCTCCCTCTGATGTTCCTTGTTCCCTCCGCGATACACGGAATGCACAGGCGCAGCGACTGCTTATATACCCATTGCGAACATCTCTGATAACAATGGAAGAAGTCAAGTGCATGGCTTGATCGGACGTATTTTCAGTTCGTCGTGTTTTTACGAAAATATTAATTCACGCGCGTTGCATTATTGTTTATATTAAGAATAGTTTGACTACATAAGTTTGAAATTTATTTAATCCACGCTTGTTCACAACATCTTTCGTGATCAATCCAAATTAACGAAACAGTATAACTGAATAATTTATATTACCGCAAACAAACTAAACCATACGAATTCGTGCAAATAATTCAGAATAAATTTAAAACCACGTAAACACATCATCAATAGAACACAATACAAGTCAAACACCAATTCAAAAAGCCGCACTGATCACACGCGACGCGTAAGACAAACCTATATACGCAAGCCCCGAAAACTTCACCGCAACAACGAAGTGGAATTTTCACGACGTCAGAAGGGTCGCCTGCTTTGCGGTCTGCCGCAGAATAACGTATCTTGCAAATTTAATGGGGGTAGCCGTAATCGCGACAGAGTCGAGAACACGTACACCGCAACGCAATTTATTGACCGACTGACTGCGCTACAGCGAGCAGCCTTCTCGGCGTTGTCCTCGCTCGGATATCCTATTTGCTTTGCCGCGCGACTAGTCAACTGGGCCTGATAACGATCTTTTCATTTCTTTCATATTTCTTTAATGTTTTGATATTGCACCTACAATCGAGGTTTCGAGGCTTGATCTATTAAAAGGATCAAGATTATAGAAGAATGAGCTGTTGGTACTCAATTATATTTCAACTATTTCATTTTATATATAAAAAAGATCAATTTTGCTATAAATAAATGCTGGACAAAACGCAGGAAAATATATTTAAATTAATTTCATCAATTTATTCTTTCAGCAGAAGTCCGCCCATTAATTGTGAAAACGTAAACATTGAAACTGGAAAAACAAAGCACGACTAATCTTCAGAGTCTCGGAATCAGATTTCCGATCGAACGAAGCATAATACCTACCGATCGCAAACTCAATTTCCGAATAAATGCGTTGTTCGAATGAATTTTTAGAATGCTCGAGCACGTTTCCAACGATAACACCAACGAGTCACTTCAATAATCACGACGTCCCGATTTCATTTGCAAGTACGCGACAAATGAGACTCAAAGTAAATACGCCTATAGGAACGCGACGAATAAAATCAATCAATTTCGATACGGAATTTCATTGTAACGCTTTTACGGAGAATAAAACGACATGCCGTGTAATGGTATACACCTGTAAAAGATATACAGCGTTATTATCGAAAGTTTATACACGAAACCAAATGGCTGCAAAGTTTTGAAACGCGTAGCTCTCGCGCCGTTCAGCTAATATTTTCCATAAATCAAAATCGCAATTTAACGGAGTGTAATCCTTTGTTTATCATGGGGATATAGCCCGCTCGAGAGAGCTCCCGACCAATTCTATAATCAAATTAAATTGAAATGGGCCTGTTACGAATATAATGGATGTTTTGCCCAAGGGACATAAAGTTCGAATTTCGAGTAAAACGCGTCATGAGATAATCTGGCTTCTGGCTGATAGAATCAATAACACGACGCACTATTGCTAAATGAAAATATTATTTTGCAATGGAAGTGCATCATATCGTAAACAATTTCTATTTTCATAAATATTATTCTAACAATACGTGTACACAATCACTTGCGTAATCAGTTCTACGCGAGATCGATCGAAAAACGAGGTATAAATGCTTGAATCCTCCCCATTGTTCTCCGAACAACAGAAGGCCGAATCTTTCTTCAAAAACAAAAGAAAAAGCTGAGCCTTCGGACAGCTACAGCCGATGCTAAAGCTAAAATCGCATCACGTTTCCGAGACACGTCCCTCGGCTAGGTAAGAGTTTAGAGTCCTCGCGTCGCTGATGCAAAGAGACGCGCGCGCGGGGGCGTTGACATATACATAGATATAGCATAGCTATACAGTAGCTCTTGTTGAAAAGGGAGCAGCGGAAGTGACGAGCGCTTTCGTCCATTATGGATTGGCACTCAAAGCTGCTGGCGAGCCAAAAAGACATGTACATATGTACGTACATGTATAGTATAGACGACGCTGTGTCGTGTGTGTGACCATCTCTCGTGTTTTATTTCGCTCGTCGCCAAAAGCCCATCCGACCTTTCGCGCGACTCTGCCATTAGCCAAGGCAAAAGAGACCGGGTGAATGATTGCCGTGGAAAAATGACGCGCCATGGAGAATCATATGGCGAAAAGAGAGGCTGATGGAAAGACCGATGGATATGCAAAAATATAGAGAATAAATAAAAGCGCGGCTACTGCAGCGCGGAATCAATGCAACTCAATTGACAGAGAGGCGTGCATTCATCGTCCCGATATAATCGCCCCCAGCTGGAATGCTGTGCAGACTAGCCCCCCCCCCCCCCCCGGTGCGTTGCATCAAAAAGTTCAATCGGGGGAGGTAAATTTATACGGGATATTCCGAGTGAATTCGTCGTTGGGTCAGGTGAGACCTGCAATTGATTCTTTTTCATTAATGCAAGTTACATTAATTAAGAAATGACGATTTATTCGTTCTGTCAAAACCCAGAAGTTGGCCAATGACCGTAGATTCACTCAGCTTCGTGCGCAAGCCATGCGTTCGTCTTGTGTGCTGAACTCGGCGGAATTGTCGATCGCGGACTTCCTCAAACTTTCTCGTTCAAGAAAACCCATACACACTGCACCGTCGTGAGAATTAAACGAAGCTCCACTGGTAAGGAATCCATAACTCGATAAATCCATAGTACGAACTGAAAAACTGTGTATGAAATTTTCACAGCGTCCCCCGCGACGAATTGAATTCACAGCTTGCCGCGGTAGAGAGCAGACTGCGTGAGAGAGCTGCACAGAGGGATGCAGTAGTGCGCAGCGTGCACGAGGTCAATTTGTCGACGAGGAAGCAGCAGCATCAGCGGCGGCTGAGAAAGACAGAGTGCGCCCGCGGAGAGTTGTCGGTGCGGCGGCCGTCGCGGCAATTACCAGGGCATTCATGTGCCGCGCAGAGCACGCTGCACCTCGATCCTGAAATCATAATGATGCCCCGCGAGATTCACGCTCGATTATACGCGAGCGGCCATTTCGAAAATGTATTCACTGATGCCCCGGCGTCGGGCTCTCGTTGGACTCAACTCTGCATGTGTGCGATGGATAAAAGTATGGTTTGGGGTTGGGATCGTTGCAGGTGTGGATCTGCTGTTTCTTTTGCTATTCGGCTGTGTTCTCGGAGTCGACTAAATTTCGGAATAACGTATGTGTACCGTTGTGTGTATGTATGTATGAATTGATTGGATTGAGACTACGATCAAATTTGTTTCGTATTCGAGTTTTGGAGAAAAACACGTTATTCGGAATCCATCAATTCGTTTCAATTATGTACAGAGCCAGATACGATGGCGCACAAGATAAGTTGATACACGGTTTCACATTCGAAATTAGGTTCTACAAGGTTGGAACACGAGGTTAGCGAATCCACAGTTGCAACGATGTTGTGTGAGTTAAATATTCACGTTGTGCTCGTCTACAAGACTGTTTTGCTCTTGCTATTTGTAAACTCTAGGAGACGTACATCGATTGTTATATAGCGTGACTACTTCAATGATGTGATTAGCTTCGGACGATCACTGCGGTTTATTTCAGATATTCAGTGAATATCTCATTCGCCTTTACCTATTTCGTACACAATACTAGTACACCTATGCGTCACAAAACTCTAAAATTCACCATCGACGATCATTCCCAGAAGATATAAAACTAGCTTCTGTTTCATGATCGCAACGATAAAACTCCCATCAACCCTTTAGCCAGTTTTTGCAACGAGCGATAACGCGTATGCAGCGAGCCAGCGTATAAACTTTCGACACATAGCGCAACAATGTTCGCGCCCACGAAATCAATGCGCACACGCGAGCAAAGGGTTCTGCCTCTAACATTCATTTTCCTATAAATCCGTCCTCTCAGCATGAATATTACAAGCTCGACACGCATACTCTCTCTCTCTCTCTCTCTCTCTCTCTCTCTCTCATCCCCAAATCCCATTCATTGTCCATTACACGAGAGCATAAAACTTCTGTATAATCACACACAACAACGCTCCCTTCCTCGTACGTCCGCACACGAGTCCATAGAATATTCCTCTTACATATCCCGCACATATGCGCAGCTATAGCCGCATATATGTATACACACAAAGCATGGCTAGAGACTAAGAGAGAGAGATGGCGAGTATGCAGCAGTTCAGCGACTCGGTTTAATTGAAGCCGCTAGTCTCTTGCCGAAGTCGCTTATCTGCGCCAGAAGCTTTACACTCAGCTTGCTCTTCCCAGCGTTGCCTCAGCTTCTACGGCTGTAGCGAGCGAGCGCACGCTATACCCAAGGCGTACAGTAATTAGGAAATCCTAATGCAGACTCGAATGGAATGCATCTGTATGTGTGCTCGCGTGTATGCGTGTGTGTGTGTACGTGTATATATAGCGTCGGGATCGTATAGCTTTGCCGCAACGGCTTCCGCTGATTAGCGCGCGCGGATGTATCTATAGTTGGCCGTGTGCTCTGCAGCTTTAGCCGCACGCGCGCTTTTACTGTGTGTAACATTTATCGCACGACAAACGAAAGGGGACTAAATTATTCGCGCACTCGCGTATAAATATACTGTCTGTGTGAGATCGATCTGATGCTTTTTATGCGAAAAATTATGTGTTGCGATGACTCAATGTGTTACTCTTTCGAACGCAACGATAACAAGAGCTGCAGCTAATTAAAGCTCTATTATTGACGCGCCTTTCTTTTACACAATACACGTCGAAACAATCCGTATATGCCGAGAACATCAAGAGAGAGAGAGAGAGAGAGAGAGAGAGGTTGTGAGAGGTTGAGAGAGAGAGAAAGAGAGAGAGAGAGAGAGAGTCGACGTAAAGCGCACTCTTGATTACAAAATAAAATTTTCAAACTGAAAAACGCATTGTGTCAAAGCCGAGAGAGCGAGCGCGAGTAACGTCGCAAAGTGACGTTTCAGGCCGCGCAGACAACACACAGTAGTTCAACTCGGGTACAGTCAATATGATCAATCAGCCATGAAACCGTTATATTCAGCTGCCGCCTCATTAGCGCGCTGAAAAGCTATCGACGTAAAATGTAGCCGATGGAAAAAACGTCGGATCTCCGCGTACAAAGACTAATGGTCAATTAGCGTTTTCGAGAGATGAAACAAACATTTAAAAAAACGAGCTTTTTAACTCTTTCAGCTAGCACTGCCGAAAAACAAAAAACAAAAAAAAAAATACCGAAATTTGCGAAAAGCATGTACGATTAATACGTCGACCACAGCATTGTCTCTTCCAGCTATCGCATCTTGCCCTGTCGCTTTAACGACGACGTCGTCGTCTTCGTCGCCGTCATCGTCGGCAGCATAGCTAGCGGCGACGATAATAGATCATGGCACTCAGCCACCGTAATCTTGGCGATCGTCTGGAGCCGGACGTTTACGCGCGCGCCTGCGCTACGTCGGAAGTCGATCATAAGCGCGCGACGGATTAGATTTACAGCTTTTGCCGACTGCGTGGCGTGGATGGCTAATGGAAATGCACGTGTGTATGTTTGTGTGTGTATATGTTCGCGGGATTTATGCGTGAGCCGCAGAGAATTGTAAGCTTGATGTAGTTTTAAGTAGCCTCGTGTATTGTTGGGCTTTGCACAGGGCTGATGATTGTAAATGCAGGGGAATTACTCTGTGGCCGAGCTTTGGATCTATTGTGGCTTGTGTGAATTACTATTATGTGATGTGCGTATATACGCGCGCGCGCGCTCGTGTGTGTGTGTGTGTGTGTTTCCGGGGTTTACTTCTCGGGAATTCGATAAGTAGAACGTGATTGTATTATGAGTTTATAACGTTATGAATGGAGTCGGGTTGAAAATTGTAACGCTGCGAATTGTACACTTGTTTAAAGATACTTGGGAAAGAATAAGAAAGTTATTAATGCAAGCGATTTTGATGACGCAAAAGTCTTGAAAGAGAAATACAACAATATTACAATAATAATTCTAGCTAATAATTCAAGTGAAATTCCATTTTCACGATTACTATCAGACATTCAGCAAAGCTCAACAATTACGAAGACACTTTTTAATTCCAATCAGCAAACAGTACGGAGAGAGAAGTCAAAAGAAAATCAGCCGTGAAATCAATTCATCGCACAGACTAATTGCTCTAACAACGTTCGAACGTGTTTGCACTAGCGAATAAACTCAGACACGGATCCTCGCGCTTGGCGCAGCGTATAGTATCGGAATTAGATAGGCATTTCAATTAGCCCGTGCTCTGTGCACACATTTTTCCGTCATAACCGCGCGCGCGCACTCACGCTTGCAATGGGGGACGGAGTTCATACACAAACACACTAACACTCGCGACAGCTTCTCTCTCATCGTTGAAAACATCCTCTACCCGTATATGCTCACCCCTATATATCAGCGCCTCGCTATACATCGATAACCGCTCAAACGTGCGCTCTATTTTTCGCCATTTTTCCCCGAGCTATTTTCCGCGATAAGCCACGCACACACACACACACGAAGCGCTCGCAAAAGGTCCGATAGGACCGAGCGGAGTAGCATCGTGATTTGCGCTCGTAACGCACTTAGTTGAGCGCTAAAATTGATGCCCGGTGTGCGGGCTATCTTTAATTGCGTTATTGAATGCCTGCCACCACTGTGGGGGATTTTACGCTGGGCTGGAGAGATAGACGCGCGATCGTATAACCCGCGCACTTTCTGTGTACAACGAATGTTTGGGTTGTTGCTTTTGTGTCTATTTCGATGTTAACTGTTTTAATTTCTGCCTTATATACTAACAACATCTTTACATCATTAAAAAAAAAATGAATGAAATTCGGTTAAAGTAGCAGCAGCAGTAAGAACAAATCACCCGCCTTGCAATGATGCACTCGTAAGCTTCAACGTTTTACGGTGCAAGCTCGCTCGAGCGCGCGCCAAATGCGTCGTCGATAAATCAAAATTTACGTAATCCATGCGGCTTGTACCTCCGAAAAATAAAACTGCCCCCTCGACTCTTTCTGCGCTGTTCCTGCCATTAAAAGCCTCGAACGTTTCGGGGAGGCTGAGCAATCGCGCTTCCTCCCTCGGCAATTACTGGCGGTCCTTTGGTATATCGCGTACAGAAGGAAAAGAGAGGGATATATTACTTCGATGTCGCATCTGTGCACATCTGACCTCTGCGCTTTTGCTGTGTGCTATGCGATTGCAGTCGATGTGTGCATTGTGTATAGTATGGCGAGGGAAATGAGAATTACTCGCACCTGGATTCTGGTGAGACGATTGCTGTAGTGATGGTATGTTGGTGAGAGAACGTTGGTTTAGTCGGAAGAGCTTTTGTGGACTTGGTCGCTTTGCTTAGTGATCTTGGTAAATTTTTATTTGAACCTTCTTTTTCTAGAGGTGTAATTCGTAAAAATTAAAATTGAAAGATTTGCCACTAAGTATTTTTATGTAAAAGTTCGGGGGTGGTCCAATTCGAACTTATTACGTGTTGAACACAATGTACGCAATTTAAAATAAAGTAGTTTTAGGGTGGTGTCCCACACCGCTTGGACTTATCGGGATTCCAAAAATTTCTGTAAAAAAATGTGCCTAACGTAACTGTTTTCTGGCATAAGAAGATGAAATATCGCATAACGTTGATCAAACGAAAGAACTAAAATCACACAGGAAAGCAGCTATAGCCAAAGGTCATGATAGAGATGACGGTCGAACGCATTGAAATCGAAGCGCGGCGAGCGCGGTCGAAGGCGTTCGTGCTGCCGCGGTGTTTGATGGCGTTGGTCGCGAGGATGCGCTAATTAAAATCGACGTCGACGTCGGCCGATGATGCATCGACGTCCGCGATTCTCTACCTGTACTGTACAGTATAACCTATACGTGTCAGCCAAGACCACATATACACATAGCGCGATCGACTAGCCGCTGTATCTCGCTTCGATTTTTTACCTATTTTTGTATGGGCAGACGCCTCGCTAATGGAAAGTGAATATGAAAGTTCCGCGCGGAAAATTTACGTTTACCTATATATAGCCTGGGGAATCGTCATTAATTTATACAGCAACAATGAAATAATCACAACAGATGGACGCGCGCGCGTTGAATTAATAGTCTTTTCGCTATGGTGATACGCGCGCCGTTGATATCGCTTGCTTTTTTTGCGATTCGATCGAAACGATTCCTTTTATGCCGTTTCATTAGCCGAGGAAAAATGATGCTCTTTGTGTGTTTGTGTCGCGAGCTTTTGCTCGCTATATGAAAATGGAAGAAACCAAACGAATAATATAATAAGTTCGTCGAGGATGATAAAAAAACGTATACGGATGAAACTTTGCAAGAAAGAGCGAAATTCGAGCGAAAGCCGCGATTCTCGGTTTTAACGGATTTGTTCCGGACGTAACCGAGGGCTACTAGGGATAAGAGCAAGTGCAGCGTATTTATTCTTTATTAATAATGTATTTTACCTATTAGTAAATTTAGCGAACGTTTCTCCGTCATTTGGCTCTCATATGCGCGAATCGACAAGGCGATACGTGGCTTCAGGCCAATACGGTTAGGAGTGATTTTATAATCATTCCTAGACTGCCACGACCCCCTCTAGGAGTTTTACTCCGCGGATTTTGAGGGTCACTTTCAGTGCAGAGAGGCTAAAGGGCCGATCTGTGACTGCCAGGCCAGAGAGTCGATTGGCGGGAGGCGTTCGCGCGGGCACATGACTGCGTGTGTATAGCTATAGATATAGAGGAGCGCGCGCACTGCTTCGAGTCCCTTCGGTAGTCCTCGGGAAAGAATCTTTGTTTTAGCGGGCCCGAGTTTTCGGCGGCGTTTAATGAGTAGAGCGTCAGTTCTCGGCGACAACTTGTGAGAGAAGATCACACCAGGACCGATCGTTAGGAGATTTCAATAAAGTTATAATATCTGATCAACAATGTTTTCACAGTTTATTTTTGAACCTTGATGTAGTCTTGTCCCGTACAGGATTATTTACATTTGTGCAGGTGTATAGTTGTTAATTTGGGTTTCTGCGCTCAGACTTTTTCAAAGCCTGTCTTCGTCACGTCTCGGCAGTGGGCAAAAAGTATAAATGAAAAGAAAACTGCATTAGTAGTTTATAAATAGGCAGTAAACCCCTGCGGTGTCTCTCGGGACTAAAAAGTGATACGGCGGCAGTGGCTGCGCAACGACGACGACGACGACGAACAAGAAAATTCCATTATACGATAATAACTTGATTAAAAGTAATATTCAACTACATTTGAAACAGTTTAAAGCAACAAAAGACCTCTCTGCACTAGCGGTTTCCCTCAGTCACCGGAAGAGCAAAGGGCGCTGAATTTTATGATCTAGTTTCGTAATTCTCTCTCTCGCTCTCTCTCTCATTCTCTCTCTCTCTCTCCCTCTCTCTCTCTCTCTCTCTCTCTCACTATCTCTCTCTCTCTCTCTCAGTCGTGTCGTTTGATTCCAGCAAATTATCATAAAATAATATTACCGTTTCATTTGAAGTTAAAGTGAGCGCGTTATTATTGTGCGTCTAGTAGGTATGCATAAGGCTGAAATGGAAAACGTACACGTATAGAGGAACAGACGAACGCACGCGCGGCAAAGAGCCTTGGCGCAGAGACAAGTCGAATCTGATTTTCCGGATTTTCGCTGTTTCTCTGTGCACCGAAAAGCGAGAACGCATTATAGAAAGCAAAGCAGAATTCGAATGAGGATAAGGGAGAAAGGGCGCGCAGGCAAGTCTTGATGCAAATGGACTGTATAAAGCGCTGAAAGTTAAACATTCTATTATGGTTTTTATACCTTCTCTTATCTAGCTTTTTTTGAAAGATGTCGTTGTATAACTAATCTTTGGTCTTATAGCCATTGTTGAAATGTGAAAATGTTAAGATGAACTTTTTAGATTTATCATCCTTTCACAGAGAAGAGAAAACACAGAGAAGAGGGCCAATATATTGATTGAAAACCAGTAAAATTTTCCGTGTCAAAGGATAGGTAGGTTCGTAAAAACGCATGATTCAGTTGTTCAGTGCTCGAATGCCGTAAATATTACAAAAACTTCGCATTAATTTATACAACCAATATCTCTCCCACTCAATTATATAAATTATGATACACTTGTACGCATACCTAAAGACAGCCCAGCATTCGCGTATGCATTACCACCAAACCGTATAAACACATTCGCTCGCTTATATTCTTCGCGGCACATGGCTGTCGGTCGCGTAACGAGCAAGTTGAAAACCCAAAGGGTGACGCGGGCTCAAGAGACTTCAGCAGTGGCTGTTGCCACCGACACTCTGCATTCAAAGCCACACAAAAAAAAAAAACAAATCGAAAAAGAAAACGAAAATAATGCTGAAGTACTCCCGTGCGCGAGAGCGACGTATAAAGCGTAACGAGCAAAATAATGTTGCTAGCGCCTTAATGGAAAATTCGCGAAAAATTAGAGCGAGGGGAACGAGATGACCGGGAGAATGACGGAAAAGAGCCAGAAAGGTGTAGCAAAAGTCTATGGCTCTGCAGTATACCTATACACACTCTATACTCGCACTCGTAATCCTGCGCCGGATGAATATTTTAATGCTTTGCACTTTCCGCGCGAACGGTGTCGGTGAGCTGTTGCTCTTCAACTCGGCAGAGAGCTTTGGGCACCTGCACGTGTGCGTATGCGCAACGAAATAACCATAACGCGCTTTAGGATAGCCAGAAATCAGATTGAATTTTGTATAAGTTCGAGCTGCACTCAGCGAGCGCGCGAGAGTAGGAAATTTTCGATTCAGCTTGCCCGACAGAGCGAAAGAAAAGTTTTGAAAAAAATGTCGAGGACCCTTTTCAATTAGTAATCGCGGCTCTGGCCGTGCAGACACTGGAGTGCAGCGTGTGTGTGGGGAGCATCCGAGGAAAAAAGACGAAACAAGATGAGCACGAATTACGTTTGAATTTTGATGGGATGATTCAACTTTTAAATACCTTTTTAGCGGCAAAATTGTTTTTCGAGTAATTTGAATTATACGAGCTCGCGTGTGTGGGTCGAGCCTGAAGTTTGCGGGGATTTATTCGGTCGCTTGACTTGATAATTCGATGATAAAAAAGACTCGTATACTACACGCATCCAACAGAATATTCCGCAACGGACGATTTTATATTAATTTATTGAAATTCAACGAAATATCCCGTGTGCCTTATGGATTAAGCATATATTTTCGTATCAAACCTGACGTTTGGTAAAATTTGTAAATAAATATCGAGCTTTAGTTTATCCATAACAATATAAACGCGTCCTGATTTATGTTGCACTAAACTATGAATTTATGATATTCTCACAGAATTTAATCAACTACATCAAAACAATCACTTCAATCTTTCGGGTACGTGAAACTAAATATTTATCCCGCACATCCGCGCGAAGAAATTCGAAAGAAATTCATCGATCGTCAAAGCCTTGAAATATCGTCCAAACTTGATTATTCAATCGTGTGTTTCCGATGCATAGGGAAAAAAATTTAATCCGGAACAAAGCCATGACGAAAAGAGTTTTAACGCGATCACGAGAGTCTCTTAGGCACACTCGAAGCTTTGAAGCTTGTGGAAAAAAAAGCTCGAGAGCGCGGCGAGCGTCGATGAATCTTATGAAAGGGATAGCCGCGTTAGCCCATAGCTTTTAAGCACTTTTAACTTATGGTTCTACAACTTCCAATTGCCCGAACTATTGTCGAGCGTTGTATCGATCTCTTAATCCACGTGCGCCGGACGATCAGTCGTCGTAACTAATCCAGATTGAGGACAAATGAGAATTTGTAGGAACGTTAAAAGTGGATCTACCTGTTCTACTTTTTTCTCGTTAACGAGTCTACCAGCTACTGGTGCCGGCGGCCGTGTGGATTAAGGCGCTGTTTTTCTGCGTTTGTGTGGTTTGCTCCAGTTTTATGCTCTTTCTGTTCTGTTTTTTTTTCAGGTATTTTATTGATAGAACTTTACTGGTGATCGTATCTTTCATTTTACACGGTCATATACGGCAAATTTAATGAAAGTTATGGTCATTTACAGCTTATAATTTAGAATTTCACTTTGCGACAAAGCGCCTACCTCCCCGTAATAATTCAATCGAGTTACCTCTCCAAATCGCATTTAAATTTCACATGTACGATTACACGAAACACGAAGTGCATCTAGAGCATCTAGGGCAAAAGTACATACACGAGTTATACATAGAGCCGCTTGAACACGGAATAATATGCTTAATAAGCTCAACAGCACACAGCGAGCTTTCGTTCGTCTCTCTCGGTTAACTTACCGTTACACACGAGTCCGCGCTCTCTCGCACGTGCAGCGCACTAGTACAGCAGCGGGACACACCAATTTCTGCCGGGACTAATTTGCACGCTCGTGAGTCGCAAAGCAAACTTTGTAGCGCTCAATCGTTATCTGTGACGTACTTAACCTTGCCGGTGCATCAAACGCGTGTAAACCGCTCGAGGTAAGCAGCTTTCCTTGTGCCATTTCTTGTTAATCGATTCGCGTCGTAAAAAATTTTCGCCTGCCGTATGTGTGTTTGCTTCTGTTCAAGATTCTGTAAACATCTCGATCCGCGCGCGAACTGAGAAAGGAAAAAAGCTTTGTATGAAAATACACCACAAATAAAATTGCGCGGGAGAGAGAGTGCAGCAGCACCGAAATTGAAGCAGTGAGGCTCTTTCTTTCATCAGGAGCCATAAAATTTTCACACTCGACCTGCGCTTCAATGGTTCTCTTTCTCTCTACAGAAGGTCCAAAAAATAGAAGAGCTGCGTAGCTCGACGCGTAATTAGGCGGGAAGAGCAAGGCCAAAGGCCGCCGGATTTTTGCGCTTTAAAAATTCCCTTTCCCGCTGGTCTTATTGCGGAAAACCAGGCGAAGTGGCTGTCGACGGCCCTTTTCTCTACGGCTCTTACCCTCTGCCCTCCTCCCCTCTGTCTCTTTCGCTCTTGCGCAGTTAATTCGATTGCGATCACCAGGCATCGACCGACAAGAGAGAGAGAGAGAGAGAGAGAGAGAGAGAGAGAGAGAGAGAGAGAGAGAGAGAGAC
>QLSS01000033.1:100657-114552 GCA_024372645.1 Trichomalopsis sarcophagae | reverse complement strand
AGTGGAGAGAGAGAGAGAGAGAGAGAGAGAGAGGGAGAGAGAGAGAGAGAGAGAGAGAGAGAGAGAGAGAGTTTCGTTCTGCTCGGTAGATCGTGCGCCACTATAGGAAAGAAAGAGGGTGGAGAGTAAAAGAGGAAGAAAGACTGACCACAGCCGACAGCTGCTAATTTGTAATGTAAATATTCCGAGCCCTGGACTAATTTAAAAGAGAGAGCGAGAGAGAGAAACTTGGCTGTAAAGTGCAAAGTTTACCGGTTCGCTTGTACTGCTGAGTTTTTTATTTTATTTGCTTTTGGTCCTTCGGCGAAAAGATTTGAGTATAATGGTAATGTGTGTGCTCCGGGAGCCGTGTGCACTGTATGAATCGTTCATAGTGTCGAAAAAGTTGATTTTCTTTTTGTCTAGTCTGTTTGTGAGATATAACGTTTATTTAAGAACGATATCGTCACATCAAACTAGTGACTAAATGAGAGCTTTTTGAGATTAACAAATTCAAATAGAACTTTTTCAGTTCGTTTTATTTGGTATGCTCGTGTTTTACAAATAAAAAAAAGCAGCTTATTAATCAGTTAGCGTCGAGTCTGGCAGAAGAAAAATATTAGCATTTTAATCGTTTATCCAGTGGGAGGATGAGGATTTCTTCGGTCCAGTGGCTTCTTTGCTTGTTTCATTCGCTTATAAAATCCTTGATGCGTAAAAATTTTTCAGATAAAGCGACACAGTCGACTCTGACTTATGTTTTATTAAATCTGCATAAACGAGAAAGCAGTGAATCGCATGATAACACACAATAATGCTATTTTCGAGTACACAGTTATTCTTTGTTTTCTCAAAATAACGTACGTCAGTGCATAATGTTTTATTTTTAAACAATTTTAACTACAAAGGTAAATCAAAGAACGCGTTGTCGAAAATGCCGAAGAGTCGGTAATCGAATCTTATCCCCCAATTTGTATAACAACGACAACTCGAGCCCGAGAACGAGTTGTCGTTGTCCGAGCTGCGAAGCTCCTCAAAGACCCTAAAGAGTACGGAAAAAAGTAAGATCCATCCCGGTCTGTTACACACGACTGACGAGAGTAGGAGATCCAAGTGCTAGTCTGCACAAGAGGAAGCTCGATCGAGCCCCAAATTTCCGGATCAACAGTTTGCTAGTTAGGAGTGAGAGAGATACTGCTCGAGAGCCAGAGAGAGAGAGAGAGAGAGAGAGAGAGAGAGAGAGATCGGCTTTAAGTAGTTTCCCTCTTTATCCTTATCGGGACGCTCGTTGCGTGGCGCACTCTTCTGGGCGAATGTGCGAGCTTGGCATCTGCTGCCGCTAAAGCGTCTGCCGAGCGTGCGGACGTGTCCTTTATCCTGTGGAAGAGCTTGCGGAATGTTGAAGGAGAATGTGGTGAAAATAATGCACTACTTTGTGCTAATGAGAGGGAGAAGCAGAAATTAGATGTTTCTATGTAGGTTGATACGTTTAGGAAGTCAACGACAAGCAGGGGATACGAGAATGCAAGCTTTGTATTCGAATAGAGTTTTTTTGATAGTTACTAAATTTTTTAAAGCTGAATTCAAATTAAGCAACGTTTATGACACATAAAGATTTTATTCGTGTTCTAAAATGTTCACTCTTTACAAATAATCTCTAATGAAACTTAGCAATCATTTACAGTCAAAGTTACAGCTCGGTGAATATCTAATATTACTATCACGAGTTACTGTGTGCTACAGAGTTACATCTGTTAATTAATTGAACTAATCACTCCGGAAGCGCATAGAAACACGCGTCGTGCAATTCAAGGAGGCTATATGACATTAAAGCACCGTAAAAGAGTAATCAAATTTCATCCCTCTATATGACCGACGTCTTGCTCTGTATCAGTATATGGCTCACTACCGTTCGATGGCAACCGTCCATTTCGGGCTAAGGGTGATCCCGTCTATGACGCTAAGCGAAGAGTCTCTCGCTCTCTTGCCCTTACGATAATCCGATTGCAAGGCCATTCGATTCCAATAACATAATAACTACGGAATTCATCGAGTTGAGAGAGAGAGAGAGGGGGGGGGGTACAGGTCTACGGGATAATTTAGGAAGCGCGATAGGATTGCGCTCGCTTCTAGACGGGACTTTCGACGCCAGACACATTGACTTCGGACTCGTTTCACGTCTTATATGGGAGGATCTATCAGATTATGTCCCAGTCTTGCGTGTGTGAGCTGGCCGATTTGTGAGTTTACGGAGATAGAGGGTAGGATATGGTAGAGATGTGATTCAGGTATCGGTAAATGTTTTCGAATTTTTTATTATATAATGAATGTAGTGAGGAATCGGAAAATGGTTTTGAAAAATTACACTACATCAAGCATCTTTTTAGCGTTCTTTATACTCGACACTGTATGTCGAAACATTATCATTAAGCTAGAAACAAACATCGTTCAAAATGTTTTTCAAAATTGCATATCGTCAGATTCAATCGCATAAAATAGTTTAACAAATGGGTCCCAAATACTTTTCACTATTCATATGACCCGTCATACTGTTTCTAGCTTATAATTAATACATTAAAACTGTCAAAGGCACTACCAGCGATTTCTAGTATTAAAACATAAGAAATATAATATTTTAAAAATATTTTTATAGTAATACTACCTACGTTCGAATGTTTATTCAATCATTATTACTTTTGTTATGTCAGTGTTACCATTAAAAAATTGAAATGAATGAAATTCATATATATAAAAGTGACCACAAACATTTCGCTATAAATATAGTACGTTAGAGAATCGAACATTCACATACACATTAACATTACACTGTAAGTTAAGAGTTACAAATTACAATCAATAATATTCAGTTATCATACAATTATAATCTCTTTGTATCACAAAATGGTATTTTCTAATGGCAGTTCTCATTTCACGTTTTCCTTAGGTTTAGGAATAAATATCGTCAGTATAAAAGATGCTGAAAATTACAAAAATATTTTGTACAGATCGTGCAAATAAAACTGTTTGTATCAAAAGAATTAAATTTACCTGAAACTAACGCAGTCAAACATAATATCGCTACAATACATCCGTATTCTAAAAATACGGGAAACATTATGTTCCCAATAAGAGAACCGATACGACCTGTCATCATTGTCAAACTAACAGCCATTGTTCTGAAAATATAAGTTTTAGATTATACATTTTATGTAATTTAGTGTAACGAATTAATTATTTTATCAATGCAATTTCCAATTAGTAAAGTAATTAGTGAACAAGCCAATTAAAAGTTAATTCTTAAGCTATATTTTAAGAAGTGTTATAAGATTTAAAACATCTGATGTAGTGATACTCGTTTGCTATATTGATATAAGTTATCGTTATAATTGTATTCACGTACCTCATTGTCGTAGGAAAGAGATTAACGACTATGCTGATTACTAAATTAACTGATGCACTTAAGCAACCAACAAATAAACTTATTGCTATCAGAGTTAGTATTACGCTATCAGTCCAGTTCAATGCCAATACAGAGCAGATGGCAACGGAATAAGATATAACTATTATATGAAATAATTTATCATTCGAGAAATTCATGCTTATATTTATATAAATTATTAAAATTATTTTTAAAAAAGTATGCTCACGCAAAAGGAGTTTATTGTTGATCAAGCTGACAAGTATCCCCGCGAGAACACAGAAAAATAAAGAAGATGCTGAAATTATGATCGTGTTTGTGTATACAGAATTTTCCACTGTTTTCTGAAATAATAAAATGCTTACTCAAGTAAAATTATTTTATAGAAATTGAAGTATAAAGGAAAACATTTACCTGTATGCATTCGACAGCTACACTTGCATTCGCAATATTTTTTGTAATACTTTCATTCATTCGCGTGAAAGTAGATTGGTCGATGACGCTACAAAATGAAAAATCGGAATTCAGGTCACTTGCATCACTTTCTGCTAAGATGGCAAAAAGTTGCGGCTGCCATAATCGAATCGTGTTGGTACTGAAAAATCATAAAAATAAAGTACATGGGTCGAATTCGAGATTAAGATAGTTAATTATTTACTACAAAACATATTAGAATAAATTAAGAATTGGCTTGAAAATAGTGTTATGATACTTATACTTGTGTAAAGAAAATGCTAACCTCAACATGCCACAAAATTGAACCGTAACAACCAGCATTAGACGAGCAAAGAAAGAACCCATAAACAACGGCTTCATTTGTAACATTCCTTCATGCACGCATTCTTTGAGGCTTTTGGGTTTTAAGACTATTTCATTAGACTCCAAAGTGGATTGTTTAGCCGTCTCATTTTCCAGCAATCGTATCTGATAGTAAAGTAGAAAGATCCCGTTGTAACAAAACAAGTCAAAAGTGACCTCGATGATAAGATTTAAATTTTTGAAGAACGGTCAACATTAATAATTTCTCTAATATTAAAAATAAAATTATAACAACATTATATACACGTACTATCATTCAATTGTAATCAATCTTTTAACTGTACAAAATCAACATTGTGCATTGTGTATCACACACACACGCACACGCACACACGCACACACGCACACACACACACACACACCTATATATATATATATATATATATATATATATATATATATAAACCGTTGAGATCGTGCATGTGGTAGATAAAAAACTCACCGGATAACTCTCTTTAGATTTGCCGGAATTGACAGAATAAATTGTTTTAAATACTTCAAGAGCTTCATCATTACGGCCTTGACTCATGAGAAATTTCGGACTTTCTGGGAAAAAGCTTAGACACGTTGTTCCAAACAAGATAGGAACCCCACAAAAGATCAAATAGATTTGCCACGAACGTATAATATAATTACCAATACTAAACGACCAGTCTTGAGGAATAATAAGCAATGCTAAGCCTGAAAAAATATTATATTATTCTTTTAATTTAATGTTTACTTTGTGATGTTACGTCTACATATATCTTTTTAGAAAAAAATATACAAAAAACAATACATACTTGCACCAATAATAGATCCTGCTGTTATAAGAACTCCAACTAACATAGTTATTTTTGGTCTATCTTTTGTACAGTGAAATTCTGCACAGTACGTCATGACAGAAGCGTATGGTCCACTAACGCTATAATAAAGGATGATAAATATTTTGCAATATTATATAATAACTAATTATTTTTCAAAAAAAGCTATATAATTTTAGAAGTTCTAAATAATTTTCGAAAAGTATTTTGAATAACGTACACAAATCCGGAAAGAAATTTAAAAATAGCCAGGACATAAAAACTTTGCGAGAACCCACTTAGAACATTTAAAATGCCATCTATGAGGTAGCCGTAAAATACTATAGGTTTTCTTCCAAATGCATCTGCTATGAAACCCCACATCAAAGCGCTACTGACCATACCTAAAAATATTGAAATTCGTTACAACAATGACCTCTTAATAGTATATTATGACACTGTTGTGGGAGATGGTTTTCTACCTTGCTCGAGGTTTTTCGCACGAGCGAAGCGAGTTCGAAAATCGAGCAAGGTAGAAAAACACCTCCCACAACAGTCTCATACGATATTTTATAGCACGACAACCTCAAAATCGACAATAAAGTTAGCATTTTGAGGTTAGCGTGCTATAAAATAAAATATTCCTAATACTTACTTTTGGCAATGTATTTATGTATATAATTTGGTAATTTAATTTTGTGCGTAATACTATATATAACATATGAAATGAAAAAATAGATGTTACTTTAAGATTCTTCACGGCAATAAATGCAAAAATATTTCTTATAAAATTATAGAAAAAAATTCTTCAAATTAAAAGTATTAAATACAAATTTAAATGCACTTATAAAGTGTTAGCACTTATAAAGTGTTGTAGTACTTCGCGAAAGCAAAGTATACCATAAATACATGCACATAAGATGCAAACGACCGTTCTATTTATATATTTGCTTACATCAAGTTCCAATTAATAAACGATTAAATGAATACTGCAATACCAATGACTAATTTTTGATGTTGACTGGATTTAAAACCTAAATATCTTCAATTAAATCGTATAAGATTGCGAATTTAGCTTGTGAAAACTTTAATAACTAAAATGGGTAACCATCAATTTTGAATTCGCAGATCCATTTTCATTTAATAGTAGCAATACAATATAATAAATGGGCCGTATTTGAAACAAATTTTTTAGTGCAAAGCAATATACAATTGTAAAATTTACATGTTAAATGTTAAACATTCAAATTTAATAAAACTAAGCAATCAGGATATTAGATCTGCTAAAGAAATATATTTACCTCTGCTTTTTAATATCGCTTATAATTAATTATGTGAAATTGGTTGAATTAATAGTTTCACTGAAACAAATTAAAAAGCTAAATCAGTTTTAGCTTTATACATATTAAATTTCGCGTAGCCATTACGTCTATCGATATCTTATGCAACATTTTTAAATCTAATCAATATAGATTATTACTATGCAGATTGAAAATCTTTCTTCAATTTTTCAGTTACAATGCTAACCAGAATATTTCTTTCTCAAACCGAAGTCACATGCTCTTAAGAGTTAAGATCATGAACTCGTCAGTTGTACACATATATATAAAGGCTTTTATGAGATCAAGTTTAACGTCTACTGATTCTTCGCTATACGTTTCGTTCGTATCGTATTCTCAATTTTAACGCAAGAATGCACATACACGCTGATGATCTTAATTATGCCATTAAACGCGCGTGCAGTCTTTATCAAATACCGGAAAAATTAATTCACCAAGTGATAATGCATTGCTTGAAACGATAAATGTAAATGACCTACTGTACCTGCATAAACGATAGCATTGAGTACACCTTTTTGAAAAAGAGTTAGATTCAAATCACATTCTGTCGACGGTATTATCATCGATGTTGTTGATGTATCAAAAGAAGACGACCATGAAGCCGGAATTATTGCTAAATACAACAGATAGTGGAACTTTCCGTAACCAGTAGCAGCAACTGCTTCTTCGAAATCAGCTGCTTCCGACCGAGGAGTTTCATCTGTTTTTCGTAAATTTTAAATTCAGTTACAATTCATCCTTCTGATTAGGCATTGTAAAATAATTTATTTAAAAGAATTAACGCAAAAATGTATTAAAGCACTGAAAAATCGAGTTTAAATTGTCGACATGCACGATTATTAAATATTGTTAATTAACACAGTCTCAACGCGACAAATTTTCTGACTCGGCGAAAGAGAAAGTTTTTAATTTGTCAAACAACCTGTCAGTTATGAAATTCGAATATTAATTTTAGACTTAACCGTTTGATGTAATATTACCACTAGTTATACAATACAAACACATGCAAATTTACTATCCGTAATGCTGAATGAAAACGTTTTCACAAATAAACGTAACGATGTCACGTTAATCAATAATTTTCGAAGTTCAATGGCTTGCTTAATCTTTTGGCTTAATCTGTACTTACGCTTAACAGTCGAATCAAGCTCGACCGTTTGCACAGGCTGGTCATTTCGTGGCCCCATCTTGACTAGCTACTGAAGCTTAATGAAAACGCAGAAGCTCAACACACACTGATATTATTAGGCCGTTCAAGATCGCAGCGTCGCGAGCGCCGCACGGATGCGTGCACAGCTGATGAAATTGTTCTCCCCAGAGCGAAATATCATGCGCGTACCATCTAAACTGTTGCGCGAAATAAGTCGCGAAGCAGACGCTCACGAGCTGCGAGAGCCTAACAATGTCGACCTCATGACGCGCTCGTGTCAACAGCATTATCATAGGAGCTTCGGTTCTTCTGACTTCAGTATTTTGCATTTGAGTACTATTGTGTTGATGAAAATATATTGAAATATAATACAGCACGAGTGCAATAACACAATTGTTTGGATTAAGAAATATGCGATAATAATAATTAATTTCTGCTATTAAAATGCTCTTTATATTATCTTGAAACGACAAGGCAGCAGGATTATTATTTTCAAAACATTATTTGTTGATCATTGTTTAAAAAAAATACACATTATAGAGCAATAAAGAGTAGCAGTATGAAATTTGAATATATAATTTTAACAATAATAAAAAAAAATAATTTTTACTGTTTTAACTTTGAAAACTTTTCAGTCAGACTTTTTATAAAAATCTTCTTATCTTGTACTTCTTTCAGTGTATTCATTGCTGAATTATACTAGAAGCGGTACTATCAATGTGTAAAGAAAATTCACCTGCTGTACAAACATTATGTGATTCACGTGGTTATTTATATTACTGAAAACGATCTTTTGTTTGCAATAGAAACACGAAAATTATGATGTTAACTGAATTCAACAAATATCGTAGTACAAGCCAAACAAGCGCTAGGTACATTTTGCCGTTCGTCACGAGAAGCATGCTTTTATAGATAAGAATCAAGTTGCACATCACACGTCTTGCATAAATAGGCATGAAGAATCAGGCGCAAAACATACGTTAGTTTTACTATCGAAAATTAAGAGTACCAGGAATAATTCAATAAGATTTAAGACAGTTATTACTTTGAAAAAAGTTATCATACGAATTTAATCTTTTATCATTTCATAGATCCATAACACACGCTGGATAATTATCCGATGTAAATCAAAAATTTATTTTCTCGCGCGACATGTACAACTAAAATTTGCACAGAAGTCCGAAGTCAGATAAACCTGAATAGATAACAATATCCTAGGAAAAATCCCCAGCTCAAGTTCTCTCATATCGACGTACATTTTTTTCGGCAAATCCTTTAACAATATTTTACAAGTTCCTGAAGCCAAACACGGTTAGTTCCGTTTCTCCCTTCTTGCACACATGTTACCAGACGTCCGCCATCGGTTCGACTCCTTGAGGATTTATTATTTGCCGAGCGATTTGTCATGTGCACTGCGCGAGCTCGCGCTTCTACATATTTGCGCGTCTGTATGCTTTTAGGATCGGAGATTCGCAGCAGCGAGCGACGGATCGTACGATGTTTCGAAGTGAACGTCTTACGCTTTTACAGAATTATGGTTTTCAATGTTGGTGAGTCTTTTTAATTAAGTATTAACGGTTGGTCATAAATTTAAAATTTACGAAAAGAATAATCTTGACATAAAGACATAAAACTACATAAATTTTACCAATCATTTTTCAGTAAAAATACATTTGTGCAGTTCTGAGTAATTTTTTAATAATTTTATCTAAAATAATTCAAAATCGAAACTTTGTACATCTATAGAATCGATTCTTATTCCCGATTACGCGTGCGTATAATTCATTAATTTGAAAAAATCCGCGTAACAAAATCGTATACAAAGTGAATCACGCCGCAAAGAAACACCGAGCTCGCGCAACATCGTCGTAGCGAAAAACGCAAAATCATCAACCTCGCTTTACTTCCATCCCCCGGAGCAGATTCGCTTGTGGTCGCGATATGCCGTGTTTTCTTAAATAATAAAAGCGAAATGCAAGTGCGTGAAAGACGTTACAAATCGAGCCGCTTACACTCTCGCTACATCACGGTGGGGAAAATCGGGCTAAAAGCGCACAAGCGCGCACCTATAGACCTATAGGTATTACGCGCTCGATCGACCTCCTCTCCTGGGCTCGCTCGTGCAGCTCCCTTTCCTATTTACGCGGAGATCCGGGGAAAAATCAAATATTTAACCGCAATTTGGTAATGCCCGCCGATTCCCTATGCGATTTTTCTCTCCCCTCGGCGCCCGACCCCAGCAGCACAGCCGTACACGCGCTACCGTTACATGTACGTGGACCTTATCCCCCACGTGTGTGCCCTGTGCACCGAGTTGAGGAGATAAATCGTCGGCTGCCGGTCGTTTCTCCCCGGGCCGCTTCCGCCTTTTTTAATATACCCGCGCACGCGCCAAGTGAAGCGAAAATTTTCGCTCTTTATATGCTTCGTCTATAGGCATGTAGTTTGTGTGGGTGAGAGGATATCAGGCTGATTTCGAATTTTCCAAGAGCATTTCGGCGATACAGTTCATTCGGTTCTGGACAAAATGGAAAGTTTGGACGAAAAATAAACTGGGATAAAAAATATAACTTTTCGTTCCGTCATCATCCGGAAAAATGAACACACATTTTCACCACCTAATCCAAGTCCAAGGGTATGATTGCTAAAGCTTCGACGCACAACATCGTAAGCGCATCAAGGCTCATGCAATAGTTAACGACTGATTTTCGCTCTTTCTCTCGAGAGCTAGAGCAGAGAGCAGAAAAACGCCGCAAGCTCACCTCAGAGCGCGCGGCTAATCTTCTTTACCGGGCCGATTACGTCGCTTTGCCGCAAAATTGTTAACGGGATATTTCGGAGCTAATCCGCTGCGGAGGTACTGCCATCATCGAGCGCGTAAAAAAACCGCTTTCGGCTTCGAACTATATAGCGAAAAAAGAAAAGGAGCCGACAAACGACGAAAAACACAAAGCAGTATATAGCGGAGCATACAGAGGAACTCACTCCTGCGCGAAACAAAGGGAAAAAGGTTAATCGGAACAGGGAAATTCACGTACATACGTACGACTACTCGTACACACGCGGTACTTTTCATTCCACGGATGGACGTACGGACGGACGGACGGACAATAGATCATCCGAAAGGTTTGACGGCAGCAGCGAGCGGTGGTCCTAATTAACCTCGTAATGCCGGGAGGCAGGGCTCGCGGCTTTGATATTTAATCGCGTTTAACGCGCGCGCGCTCATAGTAGAATGAGAAAGCAGCGGTAGCTATAGACGCGAGTGGCGGGACAAAGAGAAGGAGTGAAAGAGAAGCGACGGCGGGGGAGAGGAAGTTGCGAGTTTCCGAATTAAGAGGGTAATTGCGTTGCGCGCGCGCTCGCGGGTAAGTTATTTGCGAAATTAAAATGGATTGCGGATTTGTAAGGAAGTGGCTGTGTCGTTCGAAAGTTCCGAGAGGAGGGCTTATAATCGTTTTCTTTTTTTTCCGGGCTCTCTGTCGTCGAGTGGACGGTGACGTATGGTTGAGTTGTTTCGAATGCAAGTTACTAATGATGTGAGCGATGATATAATTATTTCCTTATATTGCAGCCTATTTTTCGAAAACTTGCATCTCAAAATCGTGTTGGAAAAGTTGCGAATTACGATACTACTATATAAAATGCAATTTTATAACTTTCAAAATTTTGAAAGTTCAAACTGTAGAACTAGTGCAAACAGGAGATTTTTTATCAAAGCGTATAAAATATAACGTTCTCATCGCCGCTTTACGCCTCAATTGTTTTACACTCACTAGCTTTTACTATCCCCTTTCAACTATTAACCGCAATAAAAGGGATGTACATGTACACGCGCACGTTCACTCTGACGCTACGTTTCAACAAACTCGCAGGCAGGCAGGCAAGAAAAATTTACAAAAGCATTTTTTGCTTAAGACAAGCTGGCGTAATAGTCGTATAAAAGTATTTTCCGTGTATTTGTTTTTACTATTTGCATCTCACAGTCTTGGTGTGGAAGTAGCAGTTGCATGATGGATTTAATTCTGTTTGTATCGGGTAAAATGCGAATTCCGGAGCACAGTTGTCGCAGTAAACAAATCATGGCAGGTTAAGCGAGTATTAAGCGATTCGGCGTGGAATATGCGTATCCGAGAAAGATCTGAGATCTCCCATCTCTATACTGTGTAATTGGATAATTTATAGTGTCCATACTAATGAGAGTTTCACATATACCTTCTCTCTTTGCCTTTAATTCGTCTAATAAAGTTTTCAAGAAAAAGCATCATTATACCTATCCCAATTATTAGTTCTATTATACATCGTCAAATCCATCGCGAACAAACGATCGATGAAATTTAACGATGTAATCGCCGGTCTAATGAATCGGCAAACACTCCACGCAGGATCAAACGGAATGCAAAGGTAATGCGAGTTGAAATTGACCCTGACGTTAATCACGTTTGCCCAAGCGGTGTGCACAAACTGCGAGCTACTATACCTTTCCCGTGAACTCCTTGAAGCACAGTAGCGCATATAGCAAATGTACATGTATATATACTATACGAGGTTCATTAACAAGTCATGATTCGTTGGTGCCGCGCGTCATTGAGCGATTTCTGACTGCCGGTCGCGATCCTGCACTCGACTGACGATTGCAATTAGCGAGAAGGGTCTGACACGCGCCGGAGGATTATGCAGCTATATGCGATGAGCAATTCGAGAAAGTTTACGCGAGCGGCTTGGCGGATTCGTAATTTTGAAGGGGATCGCTCGATGACTCTGTGCCCAAAGAGCTTTTCGAGAAAATTGAACGTATTTGGGGAACCTGATGGATTAATCTGGATTTCTTACTCCGATGAGAGAAGCGTTGATTGCGAGCTTTTATGCTAATCTTTTGAATAAGAAAAAAGAATTTATTTCTGGACAGATTTATCAGAAGTACAATAAAAAGTTGGATGGTTTAAGATTCTGAATGTATTTACTAACATTTTTTTTAATTAAATAACTTTTTCAATACTTGAATCCTCTACATCACCTCTGATTGTCGTTCGAGGATTTATGGCATCGATTTTAAAACGCTCCTCTCCCGACTCGCGAAACTTTTCAAATTATTCCAAATACACCGGCTTATACATAAATTTTATACACCTGAAGTTGTGAAACTCATCCCACCATCGTAATATAAAGTGAATCTCTCTATATTTCTCTGCCGGTCTTCTCGGATTAAAATTTTAGCTAAAACGCGCGGCGGCTGATGAGCAAGAGGCGAGTTATCTTAAATCCTCGAATTTTTTTCATAAAAATAAAATAGATCCCTCGCGTGTCAGCTCGCAAGTTTGTACTCGTCCGTGCAGCGTAAAAAGAATTCATTTTATTCGCTTTGCCCGTGCGCGCAGGGAAGAAAAGCCTTTTCGTATAAAAATGTTAAAACCCAAGCGCACTGCGACGAGCTTACGCCGAATTAGCGGGAACACCGCCGTTTTTTCGATAATCCTTCCTCCGAGCTTCTCCTCATCTTTGCGAATTTCCCTTGTAATACTTCTTAATAATGAAAGTTTTGCCTTCGTATCCATACCATTGGCTTCTTGGCTCTAGCTGCTCCTGAGAAAACGTGGCCAGGCAAGTTTTTAACGAGCACCAATGTAAGCTCGGCTATGTGTGCACGTTTTATTATGCTCGCGAGACCCGCGACACGAGTGCGCTTTTTCCGATCGGATATCGTATATGCGCGAATTTCGCGGAAGTTTCAGTATTCTCGAAACGCTTTTGCCTTCGAATGCCGCGGGCGTGAAATATTTTATGCGAAGCGTTCTTTTACTGCAGCTTTTCCATGATCTTGCGTGATATCGCGATGCAAGAGGTAGTATATAGACATGTGTGTGGGCTGGAGCGAAGACGAGGAACACTGAGTTCTCCCGTCGCTTTTATGTGGGGTCTCGTAAAATTCTATTAAAACTGTCATCTGATTTCATATGTACGGGGGAACTAGTAGTTGATGAAATTCATATTTGGGAGGAGTATATGGATCGAGAACTTCGGAACTACTATGACGTAGTTACTCAGGAGATGAAGTTCTTGCGTATGCACAAAGCTTTTAAATAGAGATTATTACTATTATATCGTCTATAGAACGCGAATCTTGTTTATTCTTATACTCTGTCATTCGCAAGCTCTCGCAAATCATCGCGTCTCTGATTTCGTTTAAAACCTCTAAAACGGACACGGAGTTATTATTAACATAAAAATTCAATTAGAAACTCAAACGGACCCCCGTTTCTCCAGCCCATCAGCTCGCGAAATTCATCGCCCCTCTGAAAGTTTGGCGAAGCTCTCGCATAGACCCATTCTTGATACGTCAAAAATAACAGCGTTTCGCTGCTCTCTCTCTCTCTCTCTCTCTCTCTCTCTCTCTCTCTCTCTCTCTC
>QLSS01000033.1:87456-100647 GCA_024372645.1 Trichomalopsis sarcophagae | reverse complement strand
CTCTCTCTCTCTCTCTCTCTCTCTCTCTCTCTCTCTCTCTCTCTCTCCCTTGCTCTTTCTCGAGAGAGAAAAAATTACATCCGCAAAGAAGACGAAGAGAAGCGCACACAGAGAAAATGTACATTATTCGACGTCATCGCGCCCTGGTTATTATTTCTTTCTCTTTCTCTTTACCCGGCGAAATTCCAAACACCAAGACGCCTCGGGCCAGGCTGCTGCACCTAACGTTATAAACCCACCCACTCCCTACTCTTCTCCCTCTTTTTTTTCTTTTATTTTCTCAAGAAGCTATAGAGTTCGTTCATATTATCTTGCATCCTCTACTATCTCCGCTTTTATTTTAACCATCTTCCCTATACTCGTTTACGTAGTTTCTATTTCGTTTGTATCATATCAAATTTTCCATTTCGTTTTATGCCGCCGATGTGTACGCGGCGCAGATTCGCGTCGGGGAAATGAAGAGAGAGCGCCACTTTGGAGGTGAAGCTTTGATTTGTTTCTGTTATTGGTTCGAGGTGAAATTCAATCGATTATTTGTGCATCAGCTTTTAGCGTTTAATTGAACGTGACGCGCTAGCGATAAATTTTAATGATCGGAAAGCATGGATAAAAGTTGAAGTAATTTGCGGGATCATTTCAGAGGCAAATAAAGATTAACAGAATACTAAGTCTGCTTTTGATCTTCATTACGGCTTTGCTGATTAAATTACGTAATTAATGTTGGCTGATTACTTAATCACGGAGTGAAGTGTACTTGAAACTGCAAACATATCTGCTGCAAGTTAATCCATCTCGCTAAGACGCGTTTAAAATTTGATTAAATATCCTATGACGTCTCATCTCACGATATACAGCTATATTTGATTTATTCTTTTCAAAATAGCAAATCAATAACAAGTTTCAAATAAACTTACAAAATGGTTCTATAAATTCTCATTTTCCTTCCAGTCCAAATTGTTATTGACAATATACAGCTACTGAAATAGATCAGCAGGATCGATAGCGTGTGTATGTGTGTGTGCGCGCGTGTGTGTGTAACCCTTCGAGCCCCCCACGTATACGCAATTTAATTATCCGGCACTATGTCTATCCGGCCATAATGAAAAGCCGTAACCCGTGTGCTACTGCGCGTGCCCATATATACCTCATCAATTCGCTAAAACACCGTGCACTGAACGCGCAGGCAGATTAAAAAAAAATAAAATAAAAAGGTCTTCACAGCAGCCATCCAAGGCAATCTTCCTCGTTGCCGTCCACGAACACACGCAGCATCTCGTTACTGCTCCCTTCGTTCGTCTATCCTTTTCCTACTTGCTTCTCTCTCCTTTTGTCATTTGCATCCGCGCTCGGAGGCGATGGAAAAGTTTCGTTCGACTCGTTAACGAGGTAACCCGGCGAGAGCTCGCCCCCTTGCACCCCCTCCTCTACATCCAATTTGGAACTTAAAAATTGACAAATCGAATTCCAACCGATATAAAAGTTATAAACGGACTCTATGCCACTGTCGTTTTTATCCCTCGGCAGCTCTTTCGGCAAGACTTCACTGCGAGGTGATTCTCTTTTTACCTTAGCCTATCCTTTCATCCCGTTATGTCATGCCAGGACGTACCAAATATTTAAAGCTGGGGGGAGGGCTGTTTTGTTCTTTTTCAGAGAAGAACCTAATCCGATTTTATATACCGGCTTTTTCTGTTACATTGGAGGATTTGTTGCGGTTATAATCTTGTCGATCAAAAATTGATTCGAGGAGGATTGTTGCTGAGCGGCAAGATTAAAGCTCTCGTCTAGTCAATAACTTCTATACTGAGGTTATAAATTGTGGTTTTGCAATTACGCAAGATTATAGCGAATATTTTAACTTCGTGGAAGTTTCACTCTATATGCTAAATTTACGCAAGTTTTACGGATACACAGTGTAATGTTAGGCTGTACACAAAACTATTATGCGTGACCCATCATTAGCGGTTTATAATCCCTCTGTAAAGTATAAACGCGTGAGCTGTTCCATCGATCGGTTGGATTGGCAAACTCGAAATGTTTTGGCAAATTTGGCTAGTCAGGCCGGAGCTGCTTGCAGTAATGAATGATACTCATTAGATTCAGAGGTGGATATCTGACCACTGAATTCGAGACCATATTAAGCTCGGTGAGCGCAAAACTGGCGCGTAATTAGTTCTCGTATATGGATGTTGACATAATATTTGTTCTGCTAATACATCGATGCGCATTACGTATATCGGCGAACTTGATATTATCGGTTTCTGCGAGAATGATGCTGCAATAGTCATTTAAACAGACGTATATTTTCTAGTCATGTTAGAGTTTTTTTTACTTAGTCGTTATACCATTTTTCAAGGTGATCATTACAATATTATTAGCCTAAAATCAAGTTTTTTCCAAATTTGGGAATAATAGTACCCAAGTCGAAGATAGTCTTCGCCACGTCAGCCCCTGTCTCGATATTTTGATGGATCAGATCCTTCACCGAAGTGAAGCTGGTTCCGACGGAGTTCTTCTCATCTTGGTAGGTTTCGTTGAAAGCTCCTTGAACCCTGCTTCCGATCGCACCAACAGTCTGAAGTACAAAATATTTTATCTTCGTAAGGATTTGGACTCAGTTAAATAAATATTTTATGCATTTAAATACAATTATAATGAGACGGGAATTTTGTGATACTACTGTGATCGATTTGATATGTGGACATACAAAAATCATTTGATAGTACATTTGTGTGCCTACGCGGAAAAAAATGGTTGGTAACAATAACAAAACGCTAGAGTTATTATTAATACTATTTTTTTTTTTTGGTTAACCTTACCAAGTACTTGGTGAGTATAATAAAAAAATTGGTAAAGTAACCTGCTTGTTTAGTAACATTTATCAAGTTATTGGTAAGGTCAAGCAAAAAAAAAAATAGTTGGTGCGTATTTTGCCAAGCGCTTTGTTACCGTTACCAACCATTTTTTCCGTGTAAAAGTTTAAATATATTAAGCCATTCAAAATGAATATAAAAATCAAAATCATTATTCTTTGTTGATTTTATAAAAGAGCACAAGAAAGTATGAGTACATCTAATCCCATTGCCGCAAGATCGATTCCAGCGTTGATGACTTTGGCAATGCCGCCTTGAACAGCATCACTGCCAGCGAGTATGGCATTATTAATACCTTTACCAACATTATCCGCCACCTTAAATAAAAAAGATTGTGAATTGATTGACCTTGCTTTGCTAAGATACATTTGTTACAATTTGCTGAAAACATACACAGCTGATGTTTTAAAATTTAATGCTATAATCATTAGATATCAGATAATTTTACTTGTAATCTTATACATAAAACAGTATTCAAACGTATTATACCTCTACTCCTTTTGATGCGAGATCCTTGGCAAGATCGGTTCCACCGTTGATGGCAGAATCGATGCCATGTTGGGCAGTATCACTGCCCGCGTGTATGAGGCTATCGATACCTTTGCTCGCAACATCACCGGACACCTTGAATGAAATACTTTTTTATTTGATTGAACTTGGTTTACCCAAGTACATTTGGTTTACAAAGACTTTATCTAATTCAGCGAATTTTACTAATGGTAAAATAGTATAAAAATACATGCACCTCCAATCCTGTTGATGCAAGACTGCCTCCAGCATCGATTGCAGGACTGATTATAGTATCGCCCAAGCCCCTACGGCTATTTGATAATGGACCTGTAGAATCTATAAAAATATTAGTAAAATTACTGTTCAATCAGTGATGAAACTGCCGAGAAACTGCCTCTATCTATTACTCGTAAACTTACCATCGTCTTGTCTTTTAATTCTGGAATCAATGGTAAAGCCCTAGTACAAAAAATATTACTCATTATCACTGTGCTATTTAAAATGAGATAAACGTGCAAATTATTTTTTATCTATAAAATCTATTGAAAAGTTTAAAAAATACACTAATAATATTACCAAAGCCGCAGTACTGCAAGCCAGGAGAATAGCGGTCTTTAAAATCATCTTCCGTCTAGATTATTCTTCCCGGAAAATTAAACGGGATCAAACTGATAAAAAACTAGCTGGGCGTACTGGCATATATACATTAACAAAGAGAACATCCATCTTATTATTTGCGTCAAGCATACGATACCATTCTAAAGCTCTTTATGCGTTTTGCGCACACGCATTTTTCATATGCACAGTGATACACAGTTCACACGAACATCTGGTGTGTCAGAATAGCACGACCAATATTTTACATCTAGTCATATTGTCAATTATGTAACAGTTTTCCGGCTCACTATAAAATTATTTGACACATTGTTTATACGATTCCGACCACTTATAATTTAATCATCGCGTGATAGATATGCATGGCTCTCACGGGTCCATAACACACGCTATAGTGGGCGAACTTACGCATGCATGCTTTCATTAGCCGGTCGATAAAGCACGTGGGTAACCTTGTCAGTACAGCCGTGCTTAATAACCACCTAATTGAAGTGTTCGGCAGCTATTGGTAACTCTCTGGATATGGCTCGGCCAATCTCCGTCGCGCTCTATTGCGAAAACGCACGTGGGTCTCGGCTCGACTCCCTTAGACTTTTGACTGTGACTACTTTAATTATCCTAACTGAAGCTAAACACACGGCTCTTCGTTATATCCCGAAGGTTATTGAACTAATGTTATTGGTGAATTTTGTTTTGCTTCCTCCTAAAGGAAGCTTTATAATAGTACAATTTTGAGTTTCGTCAAAACTTCTAGAAAATACTTTTTGGTGTGTTAGAAGTTCAAATCACGGGTTTTTAGAGAATGTCCGTACGGATGTGTGTGTGTATACCGTAATATTTCTGTAACTACTCGGTGAATATCAATAAAATTTGACATGCATGTATATTTTTGGATTCTGAATTCGGGAAAAACATTTATTTTTTATTTTTCTAACTATTTTTTATTTTATGACCAATTTTTGGTTTTTGAAAAACACTATTTTGCGTTTTTTTCAATCATCCCATCGTTACAAACAATTCAGCTAATATGCATTTGAAAGAGAATAAAATGACTTACTTTTCCCCGTTTGCTCCTCGGGATCAACCGTTTTCTTCGGCAGATAAAATAAAATTTAAGTGATTTGACTATTTCTTTTTTTAGTAATGTAAAAAAAACTTATATATATATATTTATATATATATATATATATATATATATATATATATATATATATATATACATCATTATGATGACGCAACATATTAATCATAAACATTGACATATTGTAAAATATTAATAATACAATTGAAATATAAATAAAACTTTTCTTTTGTAGTTACCCTGTACTCAATTCCAACTTATTCAGATCCACAATATTTTGTATTATTTAATTGCTCCTTCAACAAAATTATCGAGATTGAAAATATTTTAAAAAACATTAACATTGTATATTTAAATAATATTTTATATATTGGAACTATAAATTTAGTTGGAGGATTATTTTGCCGTTAGTAGTGCTTGAATTTAATGCTTCATCTGCGAAATTTGACATTTTGAATATAAGGGGTAACATGATTTACTAGGAATCAGTTTGTCGCCAATGTATGAGCATATTGATTTGAAATCGGAGACGAGAAGTTCGCTTATCTAATTGCTTCCACAGAATTTGGCGAGCAACCAATCAAAATCAGAGGCATCCGTGCTTTTGCGGAAATATTGCTCTCGATTTCTGTGTAAAATTAACAAGACGATGAATTGAGCGTTGGGGAGTTTATTTCAAGGAATTTTATCTGGAAATTGTCTTCAAAAGTAAGAGTTCCATTACAAGGTCAAACTGCAATCTTTTCTATTTATTAAGTCTTTTCTCTAAGTATTGTTGCGTAATTATTTATAATCTATCAAATTTCAATTGGCGATGCTTACCGAAACGTCAAAGGGCAATCTTTAAAATCAACACTTACACCTATAGGTATATACCAATCGATGAGCAACAGACCAATGTAGCAGTGCCAAAACCATAGTCGTAACTAGCAGGCAACCACGAGAAATTTTGCCATCGCTCCCGACAACAAGTATCAAAAAGTCATCAGAAGCAAATGAAGCCTCTTCAAGTCGAACCTGCCCGTTAGATTCACCGTGTCATCGACGAGTCCACTAAACAGCGGTGCTTCGGTCCACCACTGCAGCATACACGTACATGCATATGAACTGCAGCACCGTATGTCTCGACGTGCCCAAACACACACACACACACAAGCGCACACACACACACACACACACACCAGCACACACACACGCACACACACTAACACACACATTTCACAAAGCCAGGGGCCATAGGTCGCGAACCGCAGATGCAGGTATACATGTATAGTCGAGAAGTAGCAGCAGCAGCGAGTGCCAATCCCGATGCAACGCGCGAGGCCTGGAGTGTGTAGATCAGAGCACAAGTGAAGTGGTTTAACGCACAGGAAGCAAGGGACAGAGCGAACAAGGGGCATAAAGGCCGTGAGAGAGATAGATAGAGAGGGAGAGATGGAGAGAGTGGACCGAGGACACCCTTGAGGCTGTTATCTCTCGCGCGCTAGCTCGTCCGTCTCGCATGACTTTGCAGTCGGTCAAGAGAGAGAGGGGGAGAAGCGTTTTGCTTTTTTGCATTAACATAATGCAGTTCGGCAGCTGAAGAGCTGCTGTGACACATACATGAGAGAGTTGCGGTATCCGATGTTGTCTATCTCTATGTATTCGGCTGCGGGCGAGAACCGCTAATTTTGAAAGGGCACTGCGGAGGCTCTTCTCTATATTGAGACGACACTGCGATGAGTTAATCATAAGTAAATTTCCTCCGTAGAGTATATCATAATTACATATTTCTTCAACGCCGAAGTATTGCATCCATAAGCACTAGAAAACACAATTCCACGTCTGAAAACGAATTCATTCACTGATGTGTATATTTTGATCGAATGCAAGATAAAGCTGAGAAAAACCACAAACCAATTTTGCCCGAATCATCCCAGCCACGCTGCATTGAGCTTGTGCACCTTAAATTAATTCGCTCAGTTCTGTGAAACGTAAATGCAGGAATCCGCGATACGGGAGAAATTTGGCGCGATATTGCGGTGAGCAACGGAACCCGTCGGTTTCTGCGCCAATCATCGGGCCGCACTGGTCGCTGTATAGCCTTTTTTAAGAGATCCTCGGCCTGGATAGACTGAGCATCGCTTTCTGAATATTGCGATAAAGCCATGTCTTGATACATTGCAGTTTATCTATGTCGTGGGTGTGTGAATCGTGGTAGATCATGTTTGATGAGTATAAAGGTGAACGGGCTGGTTTTGAAATGACGAAATTATGATCATGTAAGAAATTATTAGTCATACTATATAAGGCCTAAGATTATCATCTATATCCCATAATAAATATAAATATGAATATTCCAGTATTTTAAAACTTACAGCATCGATGGCAAAGTGTCATTCGAAGTCATTGAATTTAAAAATCAAAGAAAGGCACAAGCTGGTGCATGAATAGCAACATTCTCGTTCGCATCTAAATAAATCTTCTACATCCCTCGTATTCCACGCAACACCGTACCAGCCTCGTGATTTACCGTTAATTAATAGCAGCGTTTGTTGCAGCAGCTCTTCTCTTCCTCTCTCATTAATATTTGCTTTGTGTGCCTTGCATCGCGATGATACGAATATCCGCGTGGCCTCATGCTCCCAAGGCATAATTCACTCCGTTCGTTAAAATCCCACAAACGACCTCGTACATTACTCATATTTCTGATTCTTACACGAGGCCGCGCCTCGGTACGAATTTAACCAAGCGAAAACTCGCCGCCCTCGCCCAGAATTTCGCTCACTTTCCGCCGACAGTTTATATATATATATATATATATATATATATATATATATATATACACAGACAGGTTGACGTAACAAAAGCAAGAAGAAAGTCTACGAGCCACCCCAGCATTTCCAAAAGCGTAACTCTGCGTGACCGTTGCGGCGGCGGCGGAGGCGCTCGAGAGCCATTATTAGTTTCTCATTACGCGTCATCGGGAAAAACGGGAGGAACGGAGCTCGTCTGAAAGGGTCGTTATGCTAGGTTATTCTTTATTTAGGTAATAGCGCGTGCAGCGCTCGAGCACGCGAAGGTGCGTTTGATTTGGACTAATGATACGGGCGTGTTATGAGTTTTTTGTGCGTTTGCCATAGACGATTTTTTTGCGGGCGAGAAGATGGCGTAGTTCGGTTATATGATTATTTTTTTTCAATTTGTCGAAGTCAAGTACTGTGTGTTGATGTATTTTGTTGAAACCAACGCCTGATAGAGATTTCAACCTGACAGCGTTGATCAAAACGACAACATTGTTAAGCTCGTAATCAATATTCTCTATACATTAAAACGATCGATCTCCTCCTGTGTTTAAACAGTCTATCTATGCAGCGGTAAACAAATCAACGTGCGCATTGATTATACCATTGCGATTCTTTTGCTCTCGACAAAACAGTCAACTTAATTAGAACGCGTAATTAGAAACTCCATTGATAAATTGGGCATCGCTGTTACAGCCGGCTAGTAATTGCAATCGGTTGACTCTAAAATCGCATTGAAATCGATAACGCGTCGATGCTTGTTTACGCGAAGAGTTAATATTCAAGAAGACCAGTTTTAAAAATCCAACTTCCAAATAAAAAAACTTCACGTACAGAGCGCGAAAACGTATAGATTATATCCGTGCGCGTGGCAAGCGCTCGAGGAAGGAAGCGCTGCGGTTTGCGCAATTCAGACGTCAGGCAAACGTCGTAACTCGGAAGCACCGTTAAGCCGGTATCGCGGACTTGGTCGCCTACAGCCGGTCTCACGCGATCTGCCAGGGCTGCGAAAGGCTTTGTTATCGCAGGACGACAGACCGGGTACCACTGCGCGAACGGCAAATTGCCGGCAATTGGGAATTTCCAAGGTACACGAGTCGTTGTCGCTTGAGGCAAGCATCTTTGGAGCAAACTGCTATACTGCTGGACGCAAAGTCCGCGGATTAGCTTGATCGATTCGGCTGTTCTGGAGGAGCTGACGAATGTTGCGGAAGGGACGATTTTGAGCTGGAAGTTGTTCGGAGGTTTGAATATTGATTTAGTGCTGGGAGAGCTGGATGATGATGGGGGTATTGGGACTGCGTTGATTGAGATTGGAATTCGAAGGTGCGAGAGTGGCGAGGCTGAAAAGTCTAAGCTGTAAATTACATCGCCTTGAAATCTGAATTAGATGATATCTGTATTTTATTTTTAACAATTACACGTTTATCAGAGGTTCATATGGAAGTGTGACGCATTTCAGTTGCTGAAATTTTGTTTTATTAAAAAATCTTATATTCTGCTGTATGTGAAACCGTGAAATTTTAATCACGACTTATAAATGTCATAACTGATGCTCAAGTTTGAAAGTGGACTTTTGTATAATGTACATAACACATGTAAGGTGGATAGATTTATTTTAAAGACAGAAAGTGATCGGTTTTTAGTAACCTTTCTGGTATTATAGGAAATGATTCGTAAATATAATATTATACAAATATACAACCATTATTAATGTAATAATAAATGATATGTAAAATAATTATAAGAAGACATCGAACAGTGGCGAATGCATATACTGTACAAAAAGAGACATAACTTCTTTAACCCCCATCTGTCTTTCTCTGTGTTTTGCTGCCTTTCTCTGCGTCAACAGCCGTTCTGACATGATTAGTCTTTTAGCTCTAATTCTCTCTTTCTCTAATTCTACACTTTACACTGTACATCTATCCCTTATACGTATGCGCGTTAACACTTGATTGATTTTGCACTCTCACGTAACGCATTGGATATCTATACATATAAATATATTATAAACAATCATCTGTTATTCTGTCCCGTCTCTACTGTCTGACTTTTAATACTCTTTTTATTAACCCACTTGACAATTGCATTATTTGTTTAACTTTTCTCTTTTCTGGTTTACTTTACAGAGAAACTCTGCACAGTGGGCATAAGGTACGAGCTCCAATGCATCACACTGCCTACTTTTGTTTTCGTTTTCGAAACTTCGACTTCTCCCTCTCTTCTTATTACTGTCTATATCTTTCCTTCCTGCTACCCAGGGTATTGGTAAAGTAAAAACTAATTTTTTTACATCTCTGCTTGTAACTCTGTAGTCGTGTAGTTGTGCGTGTTTCTTTCTTTTCTGTGTACGCATGTTACGCTGCTTGACACGATACGGGATGGTAATATTCGTAAA
Organism: Trichomalopsis sarcophagae; assembly: GCA_024372645.1. Taxonomy (NCBI): domain Eukaryota; kingdom Metazoa; phylum Arthropoda; class Insecta; order Hymenoptera; family Pteromalidae; genus Trichomalopsis; species Trichomalopsis sarcophagae. The sequence continues at coordinate 90,384 of QLSS01000033.1, read as the reverse complement.
TGAATTTTTCTCATCTATTTTGTGGGGCCAATGAAATACGTAAGAGAAGATTTCACCTGGAATATTTTCAATTTCTTCGTAAAGAGAGGATACCTCCCAATGGAAGGTGTAAGCGTATAAAAATGGATGAGACTGAAAATATGAAAACTTTGAAATTCGTAACTTGACAACGTTTTTTAATTCATTCTAATAAATGTATAGTTAAGAATCGTTAACCCCAACTTTCACTATCCTGTATCGATGCTATTTTTAACTTAATCATAACCATGTTCTACTCGCTATAGCTTCTGCTTGTATCTTGATTTTCGCAGCATGATTTCTATTTTCAAAACAATTGCTAATCTGACAACATAAAACTATAAAAGCGCCGTTATCTGCCCTCGATCGAACGTGTTTTTTTTTATCCGGTACTTCGAGCGAGCGTTGCAAAGTCAACATACCGAGGGCAAAAAAAGCTCGCGAAACTTTCATACCCGACAGGCAAGCTCGCCAGCATTATCGGCTGCAGCTGCGCGGACTTTGCAAAAACGTACGGACGCGCTCAATTATTCAGGAGCTGGCTTTGTGCTGCGGCGACCGAAGCTCGCGCTCGCGAGACGAGGATTAGCATTACGTATTGATTTTGTCATTTACACGATAGTAGAAAAGCCCCTTTCCGCGTCGACTTCTCACTCCTGCGCGCAATGGACGCATGTATATAGGAGAGAGAAATGCAAACATCTCCTGCTATCCCTTCCAACTTCTCCGTACTCTTTTGCCGTTTGTTGACACTCCGACGACGATCATCGCCTGACCTTTTAATACAAATATTCATCACCTTTCGCCGCTATATTCTCGACATCTTTTCAATCCGTCCGACTATATTGAAGATAAGTAGAACATTGACTTTTCACCTTTTGCTGCTGAATTACCTTATTATTACGCTTCTGTAATCTTGATCTATTTGCATAAATATATCGATAAATCTATACTCTGTACTTTGTACGCTTAAATTTGAAATCAAGGGATCCAATGGGCTTACCAAATACATACGTCACCATAAAATCGCCCTTCACCCAATCGCGTAGACGTAAATAACCAGATAGGAATCCGTTGCATTTTCCCTCATATTTTTCCGCGGGCATAAAAGCATAAACTACTCTCGCGAATCGGATAATCCATCCCCGATGACTATTTTATTCATTTCTCCAAGACAGCCATAAAACTCTTAAGCACCGCGGCATACTGATCAATTCCGAGCTAACCGTTCCCCATTTCAACTGCAGCGTAGCAGCAGCGCATCAAGTTCCGTCTGCCATAAAGCTCTCAGTGGTCCCAGGTGGCTCCTGTATACCTTGTATACCTGGATACACACGTACACACGTGTGCACGAAATGAAAACAAGACGAGTCCGGAGAAAAACGGTTTACCTGAGTATCCATCGAAACCTCGATCATCTCGGGTATGGGTAATCCTATTCGGAGCCGTTCCTCCCGCGCGCGGTCATCCGGAGACTTCGCGCGCGTATCGGCTTTCCCTGTGTGGCCCGACGCAGATCTATCCACTTGCGACCCTGGGAAGAGATCTAAAATTCAAATTGAAATGTTTCCCGGCGCGACGACACGCGCCGGACACGCGAGAGGCATTAAATATGCAGACCGACGCCGTCGTCTCAAAGGGCTTTGCGCGCGGAAAGACGCGCGAGCCGAAGAGGTCCGATGCGATGTGTATATGCGCGTTATATACGCGTATTCGGATTAACCTTGCTCCCGTCAAATGGGATTCAGCTGCCGAGAGATATGACTGTCGTGTTGATTCGGTCGTTTGTGTTTTCCGTGTGTACGGCTGGATTTGAACTTTGGCCACTGTTCAAAGCCTCGCGCGACACCGAGGGTTCATCGTCAAGCTTGTTACGTTATGGATGTATACAGCAAGCTTGCGGGTGTGAAGCTTTGGTTGGATATGTAGATGATAGTCTTTTTTTTAACGAAAATAGAGAGACAGTTTTAGAGAGTATAGTTGCTTGAATTTTAATTGAATTTTTAACTTGGTAAGGATCACTGATTTACTACCGAGGCCATTGCACCTGAGGAATATGAATAGTAGTAGTAATCTTGCGAATAATTCTGCAAGATCAATTTAAATTTTAGATATTCTCGGTCTTAAGATAATTCGATTACGTATTAATACACTTATCAATGCGGAATGATTGACAACTAAAAACTGAAGTGATTGTGTAATTCAATAATAGGGTATAACTTAATCAAAGATAGGGTGAGATTTTGATTTGAATTTTTCATCGAATACTTTACTATGTTATGAAGATGTAATGCTGTAGAGAAAACGTTGGTGCTTGAATAATAAATAAGAACTGTGCGAGATACAGCTGATCAATACTTCACTTCCAACATTAATATGTTTGGTCAACAACACGTTAGGATCAGCTAAAAGACCATTAAACGCCCTAACAGCTACAATACAAAGTTTTTCATTATATCTCATCAATTATTGCACGCCATGATGGTGCATGATATTTTACGGTAATACGATACTACCCTGTAACATAATCGTTTCCACTGTAACACGAACTTGGAATTAGAATATGCGAGCATCATCCAGCGACCATATACCATAACAATTTGATACTCAATCCTCCCCTCGTAATAACTTACAATAAATTTTCTCAAATCAACATAATGCGTACCTAAAAATCTATCCAACGAATTTCCCATAAATTAATCCTCGAAACCAATCACATCAGGCGTACCATAATTCAAATCGATCTCCCATTTGAAATTCATTTCCTAACATGCGATTCCATCCACTATAATTTCCACTTCAACGTCGTTACGCACATAAAAGAACGTATCCATTAGCATCCATATCCCAAGCTGCGAAACAGACACACACACACACACACACACACACACACACACACACACACACACA
>QLSS01000033.1:65977-82726 GCA_024372645.1 Trichomalopsis sarcophagae | reverse complement strand
CTCTCTCTCTCTCTCTCTCTCTCTCTCTCTCTCTCTCTCTCTTCCTCCCTCTCTCTCTCCCTCCCCCGGACAACCTTAATGCAGAGCGTTTCTGATGCCCCATTGTTTCAACTCGAGCTTTAGGTACATAGGTAATACTGATGACAGGACAATTAGAGGAGGACGAGTGCGAGATTTAATTTTTCTGCGATGCGATAAATAAATAAACGATTCTGCCGATCGAGCTTTGTAATGCGGTCGCGGCTGTTTGCGAAGGAAGTGTTTGGCCCTGTTTCGTTCAGTAACGTACTTTTGACTATAAAAAACAAGGACATTTAAAAAGAGTTCATTTATTCAAAAGCAATGCTACTCCTGTGACTTATATGCGCAATCTAATCAACTAACTCAGAAATTTTAATCGTAAAAAAAAAATTTGAACTGTGCCTTATTAGCCGCTTATACACTACTGATCCGTGCCCTTCAGCCTCTCGTTCTCAACTGTCGTCAGCCCAAAAGCACAGCGGTCCTAAGCGCGGACCCTACAGTTTTTATGAGCTTCGTCGGAAAACTACTCTCCTACAATAAAGTAGAAAACTCTTTTTGGCGGCTTATTCAAAACGCCCTCTACAGTTTTTACATGTTCAATCTTATTGAAACTAAATCGTAATAGCAAATAATCCTAGTTAAAAGAAATATAAAATATTTCTCTGTAAGAGGTCCTTTGCTTCGGGAAATTAGATTGAGTTTGATAAGTGTTTTTGTTATGAAATAAATCGTTCGTAAAACACGTGTCATCGTTGAAAAAGTTGAGAGATCGACGAAAGCGTTGGAGCTTTAGCTCTTTAGTATACTATAAGCGAAAAGTTTTACGCTTCCTCGTAAAAGTGCACAATAAAGGAATATCATTAAAGGAATTATACCACATCAGCAAACATGAAACACAGGCTTCTCGTGTAGCAAAAACTATACGATGATTTTCCTCTTTTCCATATGACGCAGCAAGAGCAGCCCGTTGTAAAAGGCTTTCCAGGGCATTAAACCAGTTAAAACGCCCAACACACACACACATACAAAGTCACACACAGTCGGCAATGAAAGCCTCGAAATTCATGTTTATATCCAGCAGCAGCCGCGACGCCGGCTATATTAAATTTATCCGTATATATCCACATGTTACGTGCAGAACTGACAGCTTTATTCATAGAGAATACGTTATATACGGGGAAAACTTGTCTTTGATCTGGAAGCGGGATTATGCAGGCCGAGCCGCACTTGGCTTGCCAGTTTCTCCCATCTCCTGGCGAACTCGACCAGAGCCGCTATATGCTGCATTCGCACAGTTTCCTCTGTTTCGCGCGCATATATATTATATATGTGCGTGTGTATGCGGGGGCATATGCTTGTAAGTGTATAGCTTTATACGTATATATATTTTGCCGGTTAACCAGAGTCGGCTGGTTCGACGCTCTGCGCCGGCATCTTTGTCTTAGACCAACTCCGTTTGTGCATTTATTTGCAGTAGGCTGTAATAGTAATGCGTTCTTGTAAGTTTATTCTGCGAAATTCGGCAAATCTTAAACTAACGTCTCGTACTTTGTGTTGGAATTAGACGAATTTCACTTGGGAATATAACAGAGTTGAGAGAACGCTGTATGCAAAACTATAACAATAACAATGTATGTACAACTGTAGCAAGGATTGCTTAAAAATTATTATCTTCCGCGATAGAAAATAATTCTTTTAAATATAAAATACATTGTTATATTCAATATCAAAAGTTTTGTCTATTTTTCAATTAACAAAACGCACGCATACATGTTGTTTATTACAGAGTCATTCTGAGCCATTCTACGAGTAAGTCAGACACTTTTTTTTTTTTTTTTTTTAAGTGGCATTTCAAACTCGAAAGTTCATCGCCTCATCAACGCAAGCCTTCCACGTATCTCTATTTTGTGCCAACCCCATCCATTGCGCACCCTCCCTCCCGATTTCAGTTAAGTCTGTTTTTACGTTGTCTCCCCACCTGCGCCTAGGTCTACCTAGAGGTCGCGGTGTGCTTGGCTTTCCTTTCATTATACGCGCTGCCGTGCGATCGTCTCCCATTCTTGCCACGTGCCCTGCCCATCTTAGTCTACGCGATTTAATTATTCTATTTATATACGGTGACGAGTATAAATTGTGTAACTCGTCATTGTGCAGTTTCCTCCACTCCCCGGTTTCTTCATCTTTCTTTGGCCCGTATATTTTCCGCAGAACCTTATTTTCGAACACCTTAAAACGGTTTTCTTCCGCTTTAGTTAGCGCCCAGGTTTTGCACTCGTAAAAAATTATCGGCATTATTATAGTCTTATATATCCTTACTTTTACATTTCTAGACAGCAGTTTTGATTTTAGTAATCTATTCACGGCGTAGAAGCAGGCATTACCCGAATGAAGTCTCTTGTTAATCTCGGCTTTAATTTCGTTTCGATCATTTATGGTTGTGTCTAAATATCTGAATTCGCTAACCTTTTCGAAAGTATAATTTCCGACTCTAAGATCACCCTCACCTTCGCAAATGCCCAGTTTGTCCATGATCATATATTTCGTTTTCGATTCTCTCACCTCTAGCCCCGTGTCCCCAGCCGCATTTATGAGAAATTCCGCATTTCTCGCTTCCGCTGCACCGTTATCTCCCAGTATGTCCAAGTCATCCGCATATCCCAGAATTTGTGTTTTTCCGTTAAGGGTTGCACCTAGCCCGCTAGTCTGCATTTTTCTAACAACATACTCATAGCGTTAAGTTAAAAAGTACCGTAGAAAGACCATCACCTTGTTTCAAACCGTCGCGTATCACGAATGATTCGGATACGTTACCGCCTACTCGGACCTTTCCCGTGCTTCCGTTCAGACATATTTGAATTAATTTCACGAGTTTTTTGGTACTCCGCGGAGCACAAGGATTTGATACATTTTGCTTCGTTTTATAGAGTCGTACGCTTTTTTAAAGTCTATAAATAGTTGGTGTATTGTTTCGCAATGTTCACATTTTTTCTCTAATAACTGTCTTATAGTAAACATTTGATTGCTCGTCGACATGTTACGCCGGAATCCACACTGATACTCTCCCATTATATCTTCCGCGAAGGGCGTGAGTCTGGCCTGTATTACGTTTGATAGAACTTTGTAGCAGGTAGCTAAAAGTGAGATTCCTCGGTAGTTATTGCAATCAAGTCATACACTTTACAGTCGAAAAATCGAGCTCTTGCAATTTTAAAGGCACACTCACCAGACTAAGTTTTTTACTTGCGTTTGGACACACAATATGCAAAAAACATAGGTCCCACCTTTAAACCATAATTATCTATACCTATGAACCATAAATTGTCGAAAATGCGACAATCCGATAAAAAAGTGAAAATTCTGGATTTTCAGGCAATTTTTGGCGATTTCGACGATTTTCACATTGTTTTAAATTGCTCGCAACTTTTATAGAGAAGGTCATTTTCAACGATTTTTTTTCAATTCAAGCTCTCGGGTTTAGCTGTTAGTCCATTAATGTCGGAAAATAATGTTCGCTCAGCCAGGTAATAAATTACCCGGGACGCAACAAAGGCTAGTTTTTGGTGATTAGTAACTGGCCCGTAACTTTTTGTTGGCATATGGTTTGAAGGTGTCACCCATATTATATATCCAAACAAAAATTGCAAGAGCTCGATTTTTCTTGCAAAAACCAGGTTCTTGCAAATCCAGAAAAAACCGGACACTTTGGGGGGTCTGAGTGAACGAAATTGAACGTTGAGGGCACACCTCCCAGACCAACTTTTTTAGGTTCAATAGGCCATCCAGAACCTGGAAAACTTATTTTTTTGCCGGGCACTTTAAATTTTCTTATGGGAATTTAACATGGGAAAAATAATTCCTATAAGAAAATTTAAAGTGCCCGGCAAAAAAATAAGTATTTCGTAATCGCGGGAACCCAAGGTTTTTCAGGTTCTGGATGGCCTATTGAGCCTAAAAAAGTTGATCTAGGAAGTGTGCCCTCAAAGTTCAATTTCGTTCACTCAGACCCCCCAGTGTCCAGTTTTTTCTGGATTTGCACATATGTATTCTAAATCAAATCCATTCAGGTGATGGTCTTGGCTTTGCAAAACTTATTGGTGACCGAAGACGGCTTATAAACTGGCAGAAATCCAAAATTGGTCGCTCAGGAGTCAAACCCCGCCCAGGTGGTCAGGTACAAGGATTCCGTACAGATAATGAGTAATGCCGAGTACACGTGCTCAAAACCAGGCGGGTCGAAGGTTTTAGTGGGAGGATATTTATTTATAGCCCGCCGAATCCTATTTGGCATAGTTGTATGTCCAGGTCAGTATGCACTAGCAGCTACCTGTGGATCGGCCGAAGCAGAGAAGATCGTCAGTCTACTCGATACGGTTACACTGACTAGATACCCTCGTGCTCTCGGTGAGTGCGGAGATCAGAAAGTGCGTCTTCTTCTGCGCTAGCGCTCTATAAGTAAACGAAACTCGACAAAGTGTATAACTTTCTGATAAGTCAAAATACTTCTTTCTCAGCAGTCATACGCATCGCCCTTTAAAACTATAAAGATGCCTCATTTTCATATGGGAAACTATAGAATCAACTCATACACCAATTACTATTGGCTAGGCGAGCCCCTATCGTCAGATCCCGACGACAGAGCAACAGTCGAAAACTATGACCACATGCTGCACGAAGCGCTGTGCAGCGTCTTGCTCAATCGCGATCTGACCGCCGACCAGATCGAAAAACTTCTCGTTAAACCGGATCTCTCAATAAAGCGGGTCCTGGAGCGAGAACCTATCCTCAGCAGATATTTTTCACAAGAAGAGCTTGGAAACATCTCGCTCCTTTGGATCGTAGTCTTGGGCTGCTACCAGGATTCAGCCGAGCTGTTGGTGTGCTCCGGCGCTAACATCGATGAGCTCTTCGGATGCCACATCCCTCAAATAATCGACAAAAGAAGTTCCATTCTCCACGTGCTGCTTCAGCTGAATCTCTCCGCGAAGAATGAGCGATTGATCCGTCTGGCGAGGGACCACGGCTACGATGTGCAAAGTCAGGACTCCAGGGGACGAACCGTCCTGTACTTGGAGTTGACGGTAGGAAGAGGAAACCGAGTCAAGTTGACATCGCTACTAATCTCGGCGAAACACCCATGCTCGTCGAAGCCGCGAGCAAACATGCGGACAAACTGCTGCCGTTATTGACAAAGTACGGAGCCAATCTTACCGCCACGGATAAAGATGGTCAGAATGCCTCACACTACCTGTCGCGATCAAGAGTGGATCAAGCCGTTGATCTGGCTACAGACTTGATCAGGAGAGGCGTCGGGGTTGACGAAAGCGCGAGTAGTGTACTATCTTTTTTCCACCCGATACATAGCGCCGCTGCTTACCAAAACAATGGACTGGTAAGTAAAATAACGTTTTGTACACGGCAAAAGATTCCAAATTATTTTTGCTAGGGAAACTCATGTGTGTGCCCTGTTTTCTTTCCAGGTGAACCTCTTTTTAGACTACGGCGCGGAAGTGAATGCGCTGACGAGTGACGACGAATCTCCGTTGATTATAGCGACTCTGTACAATACCACGCCGCCGTTGGTTGTGCGAACTTTAACCGGACGCGGCGAGAACGTTCATCTGATTAATAACAATGGTCGCACTGCGTTGCACATTGCCTGCGAAAAGTTTGAAGAGGAGAGTATCCACCTGCTCTTGTACGCTGGTGCGGATACGCTTATCGAGGACAACGATGGCAATACGCCATTGGCTCTGGTTAATCGCGACCATCTGCATAATCCAAGTATCAGGATGATAATCAAAAAGATGGTACTGAAAAAAATTTGCACCGGAGCTTTGATCAAATTGAAGGACGAACTGATCATCCATGAACAACCGGACCTTAGGGACTATTATCTAGACTGCCACGCACTTCTCCAAAGGATGAAGTATACGAGACTCATTAAGAACTGCACGTTTTTCGAAATCGTCGCGAAGAGTAGCTGTCAGATTGCCCCGCTAATGCGCAATCCCGCCTTCGAGGTCAATTTCAAGTTGTACGATTTGAAAGGATTTTATATCTACTGCGAAGAAATAATTAAAGTTTTCTAGCAAGCGCGTGAACACTATTAGTCTGAGCTGAGACAGGAGGAGCTTATCGTCGAGGCTGTGTACAATATTTTTCCAGATGGGGTTGTGAGAAAGCTGGTTGAGTTTACATTTCTTTGTTGCGGAAGTTTGAAAAAATTATAAATTTTATTTCAAATAATTGGGTTGATAAATAAAAATGCATTATTTGTTGCCGAACCGAGAATAATTTTTTTTAACCAGTCCTATTAATTGTTCATATCTTTGAGCTATTTATAATTGAAATATTTTGTATACGCATCTCGCATAAAAGCTACGCATTATGGTGTAGCTATCATAGTTTCATTCTTTATCCCTCGAGTCCTTCAAAAAGCTTCCTTACAACAAAATAATCCAATCACGCGAAAATTGCATCAAGCTGTACGTAAGTGGAACACTCCCCACCGTGTAATCAGCGTCAATTAACTCTCGAACGACTCTAGTCCACCCCACGCGATGAGCCAGCCAGAAGACCCCCTAATGCACAAAAATCTACCGAGAAAAAGTAGACAAAGAATCCCTTTGTAAACCAGTCCACGACCTACACCACCGCCGTTACATCGCGTTCTTGCAATCTCTGTGCTCTCGAATCCAAGCCGACTATATAAACGCACTTCGCGGAGACGAAGTCGGCCCCTGCTGCCGAAGCAAAAAGCGCTCTATAATCGACGCTGCACAGCCGGTCTTGTAAAAAGGAGCAGAAGAAAAAAGCCCGAGTTATCTCGCCCCCCGTCGAAGACGGGCTTTGAAGTCTCGCTCGCGAATCTTAGCGCCCGCGCAACAGATCAAAGTAAACGCGGCTCTTCCATTCTCGGCCGCGGATCATTAAGGCGCTCGACGTACAAAAGCTGGAAGGGGCTCGTAGGAAAAGGTATAACGAAGAGTTACAGCCGCTGGACAAAGTGTCCAACTAGAGCGCGGAATCATCGCGCATCGTCGCCTTCGATCAAACGACACAAGGCTGATCAGCTGAGATGTACGAGCTAGCTCGTGTGCCTCTGATTTATTGTTGAGTATATTTCAGGCAAATTTGTTTATATAAGCTTGGCATCGATATTTTAAGAATCAATAAATCTTATATGAAATTCAAAATTTCACCGATGGATAATGCAATAAGCTTCGCATCATCCGTTTCGCGTTACGTATATTATAGCTGCTAATCAATGCCAATTCATTGCCTAAACAAGTTGATTTGTCATCAAATTACAGTCATTGCAACCTTCCGGAGCAATAACTCCAAACTATTCGAATTTCAATGTAATATCAGTGCGCTGCACACGAGACAGGAGACAAAGAGCGACGCCCACGCAGAGAGAGAGAGAGAGAGAGATATATACTCGAAAATGGACGCACTGGTGATTCGCTCTGTCGGGCCAATCAGCTGTACCGAAAATCACGGCACAAAGGGATATGATATTTCGAACCGACAGTATTCTCTCTCCGTTCGCGCAATCGAACGCCTGTTCTGTATATGCCTATGACTATATAGCTACTTGGTCCATCTCCCTCTGACTTGGATAATTCGCGACGCGGCGGATGATGATGCATGCGTTGCGGCCGAGCCTAGTTTCTGCGTGTCACGGAGACATTTTATTGGAATATGGTTCGGAGACGGCCGTATGATACTCGACTGTGACTTCTGCTCGAGTTTTCCGATGCACAGGTAGGGAAGAGTGAAATTTGCTCGAATTTATTAAGATTACTCCTAAAAATGTTCTGTAGCTCGCGTGACCCAATCGTAAGTCTTGTAGAAACGCTTGGCATTTAAAAATTATAAAATAGTTTATAGAATAGCGTAATATAACGTAAACGCTAAACACCAGATTCAGAACGCGCGATTGTTGATTGTAAGCAAATTAGCCGGTATGCGAGCACACTGCGCGCAATAGACAACGCTCGAGTGGAAACCACCCGGTTCGATACATAATAACGTTGTTATGTACGTATTTAGCTTATTAAAGCGCATATAATCTTGTAATATAATTACATTAGTTTTATGCTCGGGCCAATATAATATAATACAGGTGAGCAATGCATACGTCATGTGTCGCACCATTTTTTTTTTTTTTTGGTTTATTTCGGCAAGAAAAATCAAGTGTGATGCGGATGACTCAGTGGAGTGTACATTGTCATGGCTTGAGAGAAATGATTATTATAGACCGAATCTTAAGGGCATAGCATCGCTTTTAGTTTCCAAAGATCCTCGCACTTTGATTTTATAACTCAGTAAATATAAATCGTACTACAGCTGCGTTACACGCATTTGCCAGCACATCCAGGCATACCTTACCGACATTTTCTGTCGCCTGACAGAAAACAAGCGAGCAAGACCCCTTGAGTGCACTGGCATAAATGGTTTTCACTCATCCGGTGAGCGGCCCAAAAAAGCGGCCCTACGCGCTCGCCTGACGAGACTGGGATTACCTAGGGATCGAGGGTACTCATCATCAAGTGGTTGGAAAAACTGCATTGATACTATACCGACGAAAAAGTAGGAATGTATCGTACCATTAATTTCTAGGTAATCCTGGTCCCGTCGGGGAAGCACGCAGGGCCGTCTCATTGGGCCGTCCCCAAATTAGCGAAAGCCAGTTATGACGGTGCACTCTAGGAGTCTTGCGTGTTTGTTTTGGCAAAAGCGTGTGACGCAGCTGCCACCGTAGTATATTTGTAAAGTTATAAAATCAAAGAGCGACGTAGTAATAATCTTTGAAAACCAAAAGAGATGCTATGACTGCAGCTGGACCGGCAATGAAAAGCCGAAGAGGAATAAAGATGAAATAGTGTATAGGATTGAGGTAAAGAAAGGAAACGGCGGGTAAAAATTGAAAGAGGCTAGCGCAGAAGGAAGATGCCAGAGATTAAGGAAACTTAAGCAAACTCGGCCACTTCACCTGATTGCGGTACTTTGTCATGAACACATTTTTTACAGCGAACACTCGAGTATTATTTATGTACTGGCAAGTCTGAGACTTTGGGACTGCAATATGCTTCTCCTGGCTGTTTTCACTGCAGCAGGTGAAAACTTGTCGAAACTTTTGGTTCGCTCATCGTTGTAGTATATACTAGACAAGTTATAAGGTAGCTTCTTGCAAAAGAAGCACTTTAAAAAAAAAACAAAAAGAAGAAAATACCATTCTAGCGCACTGTTAGAATGGTATTTTATGGGAAATACGAATTTTATTATATAACCTACAAACGCTTTAAACTGCTAAATTTAAATGTTAATTAGGAGCGTATTCGGAAACGAAATTTTGGTTAGCAGTTAAGTTGGTACCCCTTCACTGGCTAACCAATGTTCGGAGCGTGACAACATCGTTCTGTTAAGCACAGCTGATTGTTTGGAGTTTCGTGCGTTGACTTCCCTAGTAAAAAATCACACATGGGACCCATGTGGGACCCACGCGGTTCCCGGTTGTGCTTCGACTAGTTATTATATTTTAAAATTTCTTTGTAATAATTTCTTCCAGTTTGCTGTACCTTTCTGACCAAATCTTTCATTTCTGTTCTGGATCGCATCAGTATTCACAGGTTGATTGTCTAAAGGCTGACGTGAAGATAGAAAATTCCCTATTGCGTATTCACTAAGTTGATCTTCTGTAGCTTTTCTCTTGGCTTCTTGAATCGCCTTTACACGTTCCAACTATAATTTATATTTTTATACATTAATCATACCGTAATGCAAGCTATATAGTTATAGAAAATTGAAATTATTTGTCACTTACATTTTGTAATTTTACTTTCTGTTGCTCTTTTCTGGCAAGGGCTGTATTTTGCGATACAGAAGCCTGAGACGGTGGATCGCTTGGTGAGAATATTTTTTTGGGAATCTGAATCGAATGTTCTTGCTTTTCTCTTCAGCTTCTTCTTGACTTTCTAGAAATATATATATATATATATATATAAGCTTGTAGTTTACCAAGCTTGGCTTTGTCACTTGTTGACATGTGAGTGAGAACCAGTATGTAATAAGACTCCGAGCCATTAGGATCGTTATAAGCGAGGTTATTGAAATTGATGTACTAAAAGGTTTGATCCTTTTTGATCCAGCTTTGTCATATCCATAGACATAAGAGAGATAGTATAGGATAGAAGGTATGCTGTCTCTCTCTCAATGGGTGCGAGTTTCACTTATGTCTATGGTCATATCAGACATCATGACTATCAAGTTCACGCTATCGAAAAACCGGAAACTTATTAAAGTAAATTCAAAGTTATTTATCCCAGTGGGTGTATGTATGTATTGATATGTACTATATAATCTACTGAAGTGCAGTGCAGTGTTCATGGAAGTGAAACGGTTAACGAACACCCATGCAAGCAATTCTTAAATAAAGAAAACAATTTGTTCGATTCCTAACCTTAACGGAATCATATAAACAATTAGACTGCTGTTCTGTGTGCGATATTTTTTTTATTATTGTCAATAATGAATCGGAAAAACAGTTATAAAAAGTTTTTACAAAGCGGTGAAATTACAGACGTTCCTCTTGATACATAGCGTAGGGCAAGGAAACAATTAACAACGGCTGTAAATATAGTTAATACATTTATTCATTTCGTTAGAAATAAAATCGACAATAGTGAAAAAAACATATATTTTTTTATCTCTATGGTTTTGCAGAAAAATAAGAATGATCCAGCAAAGGTTGATGTTACCGCTTGTTTGCAAAGCACAAGTAATTTTACAGAGTATGTGGAACAAGAGGACACAATAGAACCTATAAATACAAAAAGTTTTGTAGATGATAATGTAGTTGACGACATATGATATATACTGTTCTATTATTTCTTTTAAGTAAAATTTGCTTAGAGCAGTTCAAAATAATTAAAAAGTCTAGCGAGTCCCAATATCATGATTGTTGGTCGAAACTTTGCTTTTCGTCGAATATTAAATTTACATTATATGTGATATCTTAATAGATAATGGATTGAAATTTTGCATGGAAGTATATTTAATGTAAATATACAATGAAAAATTGCTTAGAGTAGTTTAAGATAATTAAAAAGTCTAGCGAGCCCCAAAATCATGATTGCTCAAAATTGCTTTTCGTCGAATATGAAATTTACATTATATGTGATATCTTAGATTCTATTACAGATAATGACTTAAAATTTTGCATGGAAGTGTAATTATTTAATGTTAATATACAATAAAACATTGGTTATGTGTTGTCACGTGTGGATACACGTCACGGGTGTCTAATTACTATAAGAGAGCGAGTAGAAGAGTGCAATGCGGTGGCGGCCGTGGCGAGACGACAGAGTGTCTGCCTTGCAAGCCAGAGGATCTCGGTTCAAGCCCGGGGTCCGTCACTTTTTCGTTGCACTCTTCACTCGTAACAGTGTTTAACGTAAAATAATCACATTATTCAAATTTTTCTCATCGTGGTATTTTATATACACTTGAAATTTTGTAAAATGATAGATAATTGAATAACGGATGGCGACCAACTCGTGGTTTGTTGTAATTTAATTTTTGATTTGTTATAAACAAAATAGTCAATTTTTGTTTTCTAAATTGCAGCGAGAAATTTGAATTTTCAATTGACTCTATTCAGACCCCCTTAAACTTTAAAATATTTCATAAATCATGACGCATATTATTCAGTTATTGTATGTTTTATGATTATTTTGTTTGGAAAAATAAAAAGAAGTACATATATATATATATATATATATATATATATATATATATATATATATATTGCAGGATAGATGTATAAATACTGAATTAACACAGTGGGAAATACCTGTAGAAGATGAGTCAAGTAGCAGTAAAAGTAGTAGTGATACTGATGGAAACGAATTTGATAATTATGAAAATAATTTTCTGAAGATTACTAATTTAAATGATTTTATAAATAATGCAAAGTTTTTAGAAACTGTTACAACTTGTGTTGATAAATCTCACGGCGAAATATTCTGGATACTTTTAAAGTTTGCTATATCAAATAAATTATCAGTGGGTTGTACCAGTGGCTTATTTCGTCTTGTAAATAGTCTATTTAAAGAATCAATCTTACCCGAATGTTCGTATATGCTTGATAAACTTCTAAATCAAAAAAAAAATATAGAATTTCATGGTATTTGTCCACAATGTGAGAAATATGTAGGAAAAATCGACACTTTTAAAATATCAGTAGAATGCGATGTATGTTCATTAAGTATTAATATATCCAATCCATCTTTAGAAAATATATTTTTGATAATCGATCCTTCAGAAGATATTGAAAATTTAATAGATCGTCACAGTAATTATTATAATTATGTCATAAAAGAGAGAAAGCACGATGGAACTATTAGAGATATACGATAGAGATATATATACGATGGAAAATGTTATCAATCATTTGTTAATAATTTAAAATAAGCTGAAAGAACCTTGTATGTAACTGCCATTTTAAACACAGATGGAGCACCCAAATTTGAATGTTCGAAATATTCTATTTGACCAGTGTACTTATTAATCAATGAAATACCTGTAGCAGATAGATTGAAGAGTTCGATTGTATGCGGAATGTGGTTTGGTAAACAAAAACCACCAATGGATACTTTTTTGAAACCTTTGGTTGATAAATTTAACAAACTATCAAATGAAGGAATCGAGTGTAAAATAAAAAATGAAATTCGTGTATTAAAATTGTACGTCTTAGTTATATGCGTTGACAGTGTGGCTAGGGTCCCCATGCAAGGCCATAAGCAATTTAATGGACATTACGGTTGCAGTTTGTGTCTTCATCTAGGTGAATATTTGTACGGAAGTATGAGATATCCGATCCAGATTCATTACCCACAATTGAGAAATCAAGATCAGACTGTTAGTTTTATGCATATCGTAACTAAAAATAGAGATATGCAAGATTGTTATGGTATTAAAGGCGTATCACCTCTTATAAATCTAAAAGGTTTTGATATAATCAATGGCTATGTGCCCGATTATATGCACTGTTATGTATGAGGAGTTGGAAAACAAGTCACAGAATATATTGTCCAAAGATTATCAGATAAAACTTCTTTGATAGATAAATTATTAGCAAACATTAAAGTTCCATTAAGTAAGCCGATTAGTGAAAGAGGTGATTGGAAAGCAAAAGAATGGGAAAACTTTATTTTGCACTACAGTATTCCTCTATTTACATATTTATTAGAAGAAGAGTTAGTTAAATATTGGACCTTATTAGTTGATGCTTTACATATATTGTTAAAAGATAATATTACAATGGAGGAACTTGATAATGCTGATCGAATGCTTCATGAGTTTAACGTCAAGACTGAAAAAAATGTTCACAAAAAGGCAATGACATTTAACGTTCACCAGTTATTGCATATATCAGCTAGTGTTCTCAATTGGGGCCCTCTCTGGTCGCATTCATCTTTTCCATTCGAATCTGCTAACCACAATGTACTTAAAATGATACACTGTGCTAAAGGGGTCAATTTACAAATTATAAGACAATTAAATTATCAAAAATGTTTAAACATTTTAGAAAATCAAATATATCCTCATGCTTCTCCAAAAGTTATCAAATTCTGTGAAGATATTTCCAATAAAAGAATTTACAAAAGTTACAAAATAAAGAATGTTACTTATTTAGGTAATGCTTCAATTTTATATCCTCAAATGTTAAATAACTTCAATTTATCTAATAGATTTACAGTTTATACCAGAGCTGTCATAAACAGATGTCTTTATACAGCTGAAAATAAGAGGTGCACCCGTTCTAAGCATAGTTACTGTCAACTAGTAGACGCAACATTTAGAAAAATATTGTATTTTGTTATTGACGATAAGAGTAACAGGGAGGTAATTTTATGTAAACAGCTACTGTAAAGAAAATAACTCATTCTATTTTCTCATTTGATTCCATCATAAATGAAATAACAGTTGAAAATGTCGAAGATATCAAAACAATTTGCGTTTTTTTATTTATTGGAAATGTAAATTATATGTCGGTATTACCAAATTTGCATCATTATTAATTAATATCAATTGTGTATTGTGTATCAAATCATAATCAATTGTGATTATTATATATTGTATTAAATAAAATGTATTTTAACAAAATTTTTATAATTATATATTCTCAAAAATTATTACTGTTCATATTGATTCATATATTTTATGAATGATTGCATAGTTCTTATTGGAAATTATGTGGGATTCATATACGTGAAATACATGTGGAATTCATGTGGGACCCATGGGAGAACTACGTGGGACCCATATGGGAACTACGTGGGACCCATGTGGGAACTATGTAGGAACCATCTGGTTCTCAACAGGATCCTGCCGCAAAATAAGACATGGGTCCCATATAATTTTCCTATCCTACCACGTGGTTCCCAGAGGATGTTACGTGGGAACCATATGGGACCCATGCGGGAACCGCGTGGGTCCCACATGGGTCTCATGTGTGATTTTTTACCAGGGTTGGATCTCGTTGGCATTGCATCTCGAATTTTTATATACTTTTTATAAATTTGTCGAATTACAACGTACTTCTCATGATGAATGTAATTGGTGTTTTTGACAACATGCTATCATCGACTGATGAAGAATTGACTTAGATGAAATGTTTGATGATCTTTTTGACGATGATGAGAGGGACAACAATTATTGTATTCCACGAGTTGCAAATTTCATTGAAAATGTTGTACAGAATTACAGTGACGAAGAGTTCAGGCAAAACTTTCGGTAAATAATGTTTTTTTTAAATAAATGTAATATATTACATGCACTTACATGTACTAACTATAAAATCATAATTTGTAAACAGACTCCAGCGTGAGACTTTTCATTATTTATTGTATATATTGAAAGGCCACTTAGAAGCTAATGTAAATGGATTTGGTAATATACCTATCATCGCTGAAAAACAATTATTAATAGCTCTTTGGGTTCTTGGAACGCCTGATTCTTACAGGTAAACACATAACAGATATTATAATCTATAATATTCAATAATCTTGCTTCATGATGTATTATCTGAATAGGTCAATAACCAGTAAATTTGGTGTCGCTAATGCTACAGCTTGGTCCTGTACGTATAAAGTAGTGAGAGCTTTGTGCAATTACAGATATTATTTTATACGATGGCCATCTCATGCTGAAGCTCAAGAAATTTCTGCTAGAATTGAACAGAGGTTTGGTTTTCCAGGAATTATTGGTGCCCTAGACGGTACCCAGATCAATATAGCTGCTCCTAAAAGAGATTCTAATGCTTACATAAATAGAAAGGGCAAACATTCCATTCAGTTACAGGTACTTACACTTCAGCTTTGCTCCAATTAAGTATTATACAATGCGTATAATTTCTTAATTGGAGCAAAGCTGACAAATTATTTTATACATTAATTAATTTATTACAGGTTATATGCAACGATAGATTAGAATTTATACATTGTTATACAGGTATACCTGGATCTGTGCATGATATGAGGGTTTACAGATACTCTGGGATACAGAACCAATGCAACGATAATTTTTTTCCAAATGATACTCAACTGTTAGCTGATGCTGCATATACTCTTCAAAAGAATATTATGGTACCTTACAGAGATGATGGCCATTTGATGTTAGAAGAAATTCATTTTAATACTGTCCTGTCTAGAATTCGTATCATGATAGAAAGAGCCATTGGTTTGCTTAAAAATCGATGGAGGTACTTTTTGGAGAAAATACCTATGCGTCGAACTGACTTCATACAATTTTACATATTAGCAATATGCATTTTACATAACATATGTCTCAAAAGGGAAGATGCATTCGAATATCCTGTCATAATACCAGATGCAAATGACTTTCCAGATCCTGAAGAAGTAGATGATCAATCAAGACAAAATGGTATTATTAAAAGAGAACATATAAGACACATAGTGAACCAAGACTTTAGGAAAAAATTTATAAAACCTTTATAAAACCTTTAGGAAAAAATTTTATAGAACAAAAAGTGCTTAGAATTGGCTGAGGAACTCGTGTGAATTTTTTCAGAATTTTTGGAGCGATTTTTGGATTTTCCAAAGCCCTTCGTTTTCGAGTTAAAAATTCCGAAAGTTTCATCTCATCTTTTTCCATTCCGACCGCCATTTTGTGTGCTTAACATTGAAATCTCCTATTTAAACACCGAGAGCTTATAGATTGGGTGTCTATGCCACGATATTTGCACGAAAGCCGAGAGATTTCAAAGGATTTCCTTGTCGAAAGTTAGAAAAACCAAAAATTATTTTTTTCAAAATCACGTTTTTTTTTGTATAAAATTGCTAATAACTTTGGAACCTCTCATCTGTTGCATATTCTAAGGTCAAATTCTGAAAGATAATTAAATTTTGCGTCGAAATTGGTCCGTCCCATATTTTTCAGATCCCATTTTCACCAAAAATACAGCGGCCAAAGGAGGCGACGAAAAAGCTGACATTTGGGACTTAATGGGTTAAAGCAATTTTTCGTCACTCTGTAAATAAATATTAATTTTAGTTATTATCATTGATAAAAGCGAGTTAAAAGGTACAAGTGATATGGAGCATTGTACAAATGAATCCTACTATTACTATACAATAAAATAAATAAATAAATATATATATATATATATATATATATATATATATATATATATATATA
>QLSS01000033.1:27933-58550 GCA_024372645.1 Trichomalopsis sarcophagae | reverse complement strand
ATATATATATATATATATATATATATATATATATATATATATATATAACACCCCGAGACAATGACTACCTGTTCGAGAACTCAAAAATGCTTGAGCCGAGAGTGAGGTCTGCTGTGGAAGCATCTATCTAAGTCTGAGGGCCTTTCGATTGTAGAATGGGGTGTAAAACCCTCGAGAGTGAGGTCTGCCGCGGAAAAATCGGTCTAAGTATCGGGATCTTGTAATTATAATATCGGGTGTATAAAATCTTTGCAACACTGTCTTGCAGAATATTGGGACATCTGACAAATATTTTACAGAGTACTATTTAACAAAGAAAAAACATTACACGAATTAATTTAAAAATTAAGCCTAATTAATTTATTATATATTTTCACTAAAAGACAAAATTCTAAGCACTAGATGATTGCGGGGACGTTTCTCAGATTTTGTAAAATTCTCAAAGTTTCTTATTTCTAGAGTAGAGGCATAAGATCGCAGACTACGTCAGCGCTTCCACGTCTCGAGCAAAAAAACAGCGAAAAGCAGAGTTGTAGTGATATCCGGAATAACTCTGAAAAATTCATCTACAACTTCGTTCGTTATTACGACAATTAGCAGCTCCTGATAACGCGAGTCTTGTTTTCTCCGCGAATTCGTCTGTATCTTCAGCGAAACGGAACTTTTGCCGCAACGGTCCAAGTTTCTTTTTATATTGAGCAGGTAAACAGGTGCTTATGTTGGCTTCTCTGCAACACGATGATATTGTGGTGGGTGCAGGTGTTAGAGCTAGTTTAATCATTGGGTCATGTTATATCGGTTGGGTGTGCTGACAGGAGATAATAAATCTGTTTGGTACAAAGTTTTAGGAAACTTACAGCTTGTACTAGATCCAGCTCTTTTTATGAGTCGGACTTTGCCTTACATTCACAGTTTTTTTTATTTTGTTGAAAAAATGTAGATACAAATAATTTTAACTTATTGGGAATTTGAGGTATGCATTCTTGCACAAACAAAAAAATTTCTTTTAATCACACATGCAAGTAATATGCGCGTACACCTACGTCGCATAACTAAACGATTTTCTGCTCATTTTGAAATTTCTCTTACCTTGGTTAATTATATTTCACATTAATTAATTTTCGAATCAAAAATGTTTTTCAACATTGTATATCTATTTGGTATAATTTGAAACTATACGCGTATCCGATTTTATCATAATAATGAGCGAGCGAGCATTTTGGCTACAATAATAATAATTCAGCTGATGGACTCTCACCACTGCGCGCTGCATATTATGCAAACTGGCGGTTCCAAAAACCCAGACCATCAACCATAGACATTATTAACTAACAATAAGTTGGAAAAGCAGCTTATCGATACACGCGAAAACTCGTTAAATCAATACTTGCGAGAGCAAACCCTCCGCGGCGCAAAACAAGCTTGAACCCCCATCCATCGTCCCAGAAATCCGATTAAACAAAGTCTCCCTCTCTCGTTCGTAAATTAATTTTCACCGCTTCCGCCTATTTACCTGAGACTATATTCCCACGGCTCCATTATACACAATACACGTCGATCTTTTCCCGCTTTAAACTCGAGGGGGGTATGCAAGTAGCATGGTAGAGTCGAAGTCTCCGCTGCGCGTTTTTGCCGTCGGACGTGAAATCGACAGGTGCCACCACAGAGCGGGAAAACCACCGAGAAGCCGGAAACCACGACTGACTACCGATGTGGTCGCGGCTTTGCCTGCTGCTGCTGCCGCTGACGATTCTATACGCACTGTACTAATATTCTCTGTGCGAAAGTTTGCTTCGTATACTCTAATACATCAGCTATAGTCGACATTTGCGGATTGCGATGGAAAAACGATGAACGATTAAAAGAAGAGGAATGAAAGAGTGCGATTGTTTTAGTTCGGGTTTCAGTAAGATGCAGTTCTTGTTTAATCGAATTTTCTTATCAAGACAGTTCTTATCAATAATTTAACAGATTCTTGTATATTTTTCTACCCAAGAACACTTTTCCCGCAAGGTTTTGAAGAATGACCATTCCATTCTATTGTTATGATAAAAAAAGGGATTAAAAAAAAATTAATACACGCCGTGCGTGGATTAATGATGGATAATGATAAAATAATGGACTATTTATGCCACGGATAGGCGTGACATTGATGCGAATTTATGCCACCCAGTGGTATAAAAGAATGATCGTAAAAATCTCATGGATTGCTTACACAAGCGTCTGATGCTATTAACAGATGAAAACAAGATATCGATGGCTGAGAAGAATATGCTCGTATCGTGTTGGAGACTCCGAGAACGTCCTATCGTATATGTTTTCATGGTATAAGAAAAGGAAATGAAAAATAAGTGATTCTGATTTTTTTCAGAATTTTTCACGCGCATTTTAATCCTTGTAAAGTCGTATTTAAAAATTTCGTAGTGCTGCCACTACAAAATCAGGGAAAAGAAAATCGCGTTTACGATACGACGTTTTCGAAGACTTTTCTACGATACGACGTTCTTGGAGTCTCCAACACGATACGAGCATATTCCTCTCAGCGATCGATTTTCTCCCCAAGAACACTTTTCCCGCAAGGTTTTCAAGAATGACCATTCCGTTCTATTATTATGATAAGAAAGGTGATTAAAAAAAATTTATATTTTTAAAACTAATTCGTCAAACGTTTTGAAAAAGTATGACAATAAAAAGCGATAATTGCTGTGTAAAGTTGAAGCTATTTTGGCAACTAGTTATTGAGCTTTGAATTGAAAACAAAATGAATAGTTTTTTTATGTCGTACGATTATGAGAGTAATAAGGCACTATTACTCTTGTAATCGTACTTAATTTTATTTATCAAACGTAATAGTACAAAAACTTATAGAATTATACATAAAGTAAAATTAAGTTTGATATTAAAACAATACATAATGTTAAAGGAAGCTACTTGCCTAAGATTTCGCAGCGGTTTTTTATTCATATTACATATGAAATTAAATATTTACTAAAAAAATAGAAATTTATTATTGTCGATAAAAATTGTACACATTTAAAGTATTAGGAAAATTAAATTTTCCAAACTTACATAAAAAATATTTACAAAAATTATAAGTAATAAAATTTTCATTTACGAACTTACATTAACCGTGTCCTTTTTCCAGCTAGCCTATGTTTTTCTGAAGAACGTCCAGATCCATACATCTGGAGGATTTCTTTTGCAAGCTGTGAATTTGTTACCGGCTGCTTCGGTACAATGAACGGCGCCTTTTTTGGAGCTCGAACTTGCTTCGAGATGTCTTTTTGAAACTGCGTCGGCGGTTGTGCTGGAAAGATTCTATTTTCATTTTCATGAACTTCCGGAGCTGCTGGCCAATGTGGATGATGATCCCGTTTTTCATCATGTATCGTTGGAGCTGGACGGTCTGAAGATCCAGGTTCAAATAAACTTGTCAGCCGTACCTTGTGCCGAATCTCCGAGGTTAGGGCTTGGTTTGTAGACGTCCCGCGTTGTCCGTCTGTAGTCCCCTGGAGCTGCTTCCTCTTTTTGTATTTTCTCAATGTTGGTGCATAGAACGGTAGATATGGATCGCCAACCTCCGAATCCTCGCCAAAAAAATCAGCCAACTTTTTCAAGATTCGCTCATCCCTCAATCGCTATGCCAAAACTATGTCTACGCCTGCCATCTTGTCTATGCGATTGTGTGTCTTGGACTGTCGTTTCATCAACACTAACTGAAAACGTTTGTACCGAACCTTTTATATGGCTAGAGCAGATGTGAGTATGTTAGGGTAATAGTCTAATCAAGAAGGTTGGAACAGGATGAAATTCGTTGAAAAAAGTAGGGGTGGGTAGACCTCATTAAGATTGTTAGGTATCGGTCAGACGTTGTAGAGGGTAGAGTATAAAGTTTCCGGAAATTTCTGTATGAAATAACGGCACCACGGTACGAAGAAAAATTGTTAATTTTATCCTTACTTAGATAAGTATCATATTATTAGGATATGAGCGTTACACGGAGCTGAGAATATCCACATATGTTTGTAGCTTTAAAAACGCAGAAATAAGTACACGCGTTACAAAAAATATGGTGTGTACTAGGGTTAGGTGGACTTTTTGACGTCGTGTAGTTGCACCTCTTGCGCTCGAAGACGCTCGGCACCTCACGCCCTTTGTACACAATGTACTCCTTTTTAACAATGTTTTCTAAAATTTTATTTTCAATTTAAAAAGTTTCCTTTTTATTATAAATAAATGCTAAATTTTCTTATTTTAAATCCTTATTTTTTAAAGTTTTTACCCTCCCCCAAAAATTTCTATTGCTGCGAGGTTGGAAGGGTTTAGGTGGCAAGGATCGGCTGACGTTAGGATGGAGATATCAGGTATATGCCGACCCAAGAGAGCCATGTTTATGGCACTACCTGAGTGAAATATCCTGACACCTTTTCAAACAAGGAAACCATCTGGTCGTCTAGACGTCGAGACAGTCAAACGGCCCCTGGGGTTCACACTTCATTAACAATACTGAAAATAATCTGAACAACACGCGCATAAATTAAGTCTTTTTATTTGCGCTATAAAGAGGGAGAGAAATTAATACACTTGGTTTATCAGCATTGAAAATTCTACCAGAGAGAAGTTTGTAAAAGATGGATGTATGGGGAAAATGGATATATATATATATGTAAGTCCACTCAAGGAAATTCACTGGAGTGGAGTTTGGGTTAGAAATCAACACTTGTATGATGTAGTATAAACAACTGTAATATTAACAATATGTACAAATTAGTAAAGGCTAAAAATATTACAGTAAACGTATAAACTTAAGACTAACCTGAATCTATACAATTGCCGATAGCAAACCTTTTAGTACATCAATTTCAATAACCTCGCTTATAACGATCCTAACGGCTCGGAGTCTTATTACATACTGGTTCTCACTCACATGTCAACAAGTGACAAAGCCAAGCTTGGTAAACTACAAGCTTACATATATATATATATATATATATATATATATATATATATATATAATTCTAATTACACGCGCACATAAACATTCGCCAAATCCGACATACACTCACACACATACATTGGTCTGCGCAACGCGCTATCGTTAAAGAGGAACTCGGTATCTATTTGCTTCAATAAACAAAATTGTTTTCGCTGCTATTTGAATAGCCTGCTCGATATATAAATCGCAATTATGATTCTTTTATCGCTTACGATGCGTCTATCGATGATGCTCTGCGCTCGGTGTAGAGACGTTGGCGTGTTGACTGGCGTTAAGACCTGCGGGTGCGACGAGATCGGAACCATTTCTCATCGGCCAAGTGGGTGATATCCTTTCCAGGGCTACGACTCCCTGGTCGCCTCCTCAGAGCAGTGAGCTTCTGATACGATACAAAAACTAAACGGAGCTAATTTAAAATATACCCGCTTTTAAATATAATTACGGTATTAACTCGGCTTACCCCTTCTCGGGTTTCTGCAGTTTCTCTCGAGCCGACTATATTAAAATTTTGGAGAGTCCAACCTATCGCTTGGACCTCTCGCAGCGTTCTGCTTTGCTCGGTGATCCGACGCTTAGCATTTTCTCCCGCACGCACACACACATACAAATCGACGTTCACCAATTCTCGTCTAGCAAATGTCGCTCGTGTCGCAGTGCGAAATTTAAAACTTCCCCAGACCCACAAGTGACCGTTACAAGTTGATCAGCGATATCTATAAGATATGATGATTAAATAGACTATCGGTGGCAAGTTCGTAAATGAAAATTTTATTACTTTTAATTTTTGTAAATATTTTTTATGTAAGTTTGTAAATTAATATTTTTGATGTTTGTAAATAATGTTTATGTAAGTTTGGGATTTGAATTTGCCTAATACTTTAAATGTGTACAATTTTTATCAACAATAATAAATTTCTTTTTTTTAGTAAATATTTAATTTCCTTTGGGGTGGACGAGGTAGTGATCAGCGAGGAGAATGTGCAGAACTGCGGAATGTCTGTTGATCTTTGTTTTTATTATTCTTTGGAAGCTTACAGAGTATGTCGTGGATCCTGGGACCGGCCGACTCGTGTCGTGTCTCCAGATGAACTGAGGTCGGCTCCAGCGTCGATCGTCGAGGGTCTCGACCGTTCCGCCTCCTGTACCGATCACGGATCGGATTGGCAGGGACGGAGCGCGCGCGGTCCGGACAGCGCGTCCGTGGCGAGGGCAGCTGGCCCAAGCGACCGGCGTTTATGGTTTTGTTGCGTCGAGAATTTCCGTGCCGGCGAGCTTTCGCCGCCCGCATCGAGATGCGGAGGACCGCAAAAAAAGGGTTCGAGCGCGGGCCCGAGCGTTTTACGGCCTCCTCGATGCGGAGGACTTAATTGTCCAGATGCGCTCGGCCGGCCCGGAAAAACCGCTTTCTAATCCGGGCCGCGTCGTTCGAGGCACGAACGCCGGAGACTTTGCGTGCGCGTGCGTGTGAGGTGTGTATATGTGTGCGTGAGTGCGTGTGCGTGTGCGCGAGTGGGTGCTGTGTGGCCACCACATTCCTATGTAATATGAATAAAAAATCGCTGCGAAATCTTAGGCAAGTAGCTTCCTTTAACATTATGTATTGTTTTAATATCAAACTTAATTTTACTTTATATATAATTCTATAAGTTTTTGTACTTTTACGTTTGATAAATAAAATTAAGTACGATTATAAGAGTAATAGTGCCTTATTACTCTCATAATCGTACGACATAAAAAAACTATTCATTTTGTTTTTGACAGCGAAACTATCTTTTGGGCAGTTCTGAAAACACTTTCTGCGCAGAAATTTTCGAAGAATCGAGCTCGTTGCGCGCCACTCCCCCCTCTCATTAACGCTGCTATTGTCCGCGTCTATTGTCTTTACAGCGCATTTAGCTTCAGATCATTGGACATGATATGCGACGGTAGCTAATACTAATATACATTTTATATCTTGTGCGCATAGAAAAGAGTACTAATATCACAATCCCTTCATGTGTGACAGTGACTATACAATCA
This sequence comes from Trichomalopsis sarcophagae, assembly GCA_024372645.1. NCBI lineage: Eukaryota > Metazoa > Arthropoda > Insecta > Hymenoptera > Pteromalidae > Trichomalopsis > Trichomalopsis sarcophagae. The sequence goes on along the minus strand of QLSS01000033.1, from coordinate 51,535 downwards.
AAATTTGCATGCTTTGATTACATCCTCTAACGCGCGTATGTGCGCTGCTTTTTCGTGTTTGCATGCAAAGAGCATCATTATTGTAATAGCAACGTCTTAATGCAATAATGGATAAAGAATCTGGTAAGCATATATTCTTTTTAAATCATTTTAGTTTTTTGGAAAAAGTGAAGTAAACTTTGATCTTAGGTTATCTCCGTATAAGAATGATAATTCTAATTTTTTACACAGAAAGTATCTGCCAGAGCAACCCGTTGCACAAAGAAGTTTCAAAATTCGAGGAGTTTTTATAAGTTCAGACAAAGACAGGTTTGGGCACAGGACGGCACATTCATGCAAAAGCAGCAGCCATGTAAATTTATTTGGAAATTTAACAGGTATCCAAGAGCCGGGGTTGTTAAACCGAATAACAATAGCATGGCTCGAAAAATTAGGAAATATAAAATTGATGAAAACAATTATGCACCGATAAAAATCACTTATTTATCTGATTTTCGTGATTTTCTCGCAAAAAACAAATCATGCTTATAGTATGAGATGAAACATCTTTGTGAAAAAAAAAGTTATATGCTGACATATGACTTAAGGGGATGTGGGAGCTAAGGGTTTCATTTTTATTTTCTGTAACTATGACACGTTTTTCGAACTTGCCGAGACCTCGGTCCTGCCTTGCGATCTTGCTTTCACGCGCTCCTATTTTAGACTGCCGTCTTCTCTCCCTCCATCGCGTCCATCTTTCCCGGGCCCACCTCCCGCTACCTGTGCCCCCTTCCTATCTCCGGCGTAACGGCTTCTACCTGCGCCCTAAACCTCAAGAAAAGGTCTTATGTTTTCCTGCCTCGCCCGCTATCTTACCTCGGCGTATTCCTGTCAGGAACAGCGCCATAGGATTAAGATCAGTGAATCATTCTACCGAAAGAAAATGTCAATTCGAGTTTTAGTTTCCTATTAGCATTTGAAATACTAAATACCCCGTAGCGCATTTGCGAAGCTTTAGCTCCTACTCCCCCTAAATAAAAATCGGAGACAGAGAGCATCTCATTATTTATGATAAAGATTTCGCTGATCTCATGAGAGATACAAATAGATGGTACCTTGATGCCACATTTGTAGTGGCGCTACAAATGTGGCATCAAGGTACAAGGATAAAAAAGGCGACTCAACTTCTAACTATCATGTGTAAGAAGTATCGATACGTAAGTATTAACTATTTTTTCCAAAAGTTCTGTAATATTATTATTATTATTATTATTAATTGATTGGGTGGACCATTAAGTCCTGATGCCTAGGCTCACGCCCTTTGCATCCCCGTTGATTAACTAGTAGTTGTACCAGTCTAGTTTCGTCCCTTGAGGATCAGAGTATCAGGTGGTATGCACCATTCCTGTATTACTCATGCTTCAGGGTGAAAGATGTCAGGTGGTATGCCCCATTCCTGTGTATCTTAACCCGTTAGTGACTTGTACAGGTGTATTACCTTCCTAACGGTCAGTGATTGGATCGCTGTTGGTTCGCAAGTCGTCATCCCCAGCGCCCTATATCTCTTCTCGGCTAAGGCTAAGCAGTGGCATAATACATGTATGCTGCTTTCATCATTTTGGTTACAACACCTGCACGTTGGTGAGTTCACTCGATCTATTATGTGCTGATGATATCCCAGCGTCCAGTGTCCGGTAATTAGTTGAGTGAAGATCTTTGCCTCCGCCCTGCTTAGATCCTGCATCTCCGACGCCCAGTCCTCTTTGATGCGTGATCCTATCAGTGCTTTGGCCTGTCCCATTATTTTAGGTGTCGCTCTTTCAGCCAGCCGTGCACCGCTTCCCTGACGGTGCACACCTGAATACCAAGAGCGGGTTCCGGTCCAAGTAAATCTTGTCCCACTGCTATTCCGGCGAGTTCGTCCGCAATCTCTTTTCCTCTGATTCCATGATGTCCTGGAACCCAGTAGAGGGTGAGTCTGCGTACTTCTCCGCCCAGTCTGTTATAAGTATATCATATGCGTAGCCGACCGCTGCTACTCCCAGGTTGGTCAGCATCCTCAGTGCTCCATCTATCACCATACCCCACAAAATAGGGGATAAAACCCCCCCTTGTGGACATTCGTTGTTGACGGAGCCTTTGACGGTGGTGCTACCTCTTGTAACTGTCAGTTTCCTATTGCTTAGCATGTTCATGATCCATTTAATTAATGGATCAGGATACCCTTATCTTTGGCTGATTTGCAGATAATAATACTAATTGGTAGTGTTGTTGAAAGCCCTTTCTGCGTCGAGAAAGGCTCCCACTGCGTATCCTCCACCTTCGATATGTTCTTCGATGAGCGAGACCGCCCCATGTAGGGCTAATTCTGTTGATCTTTCCTCCCACAATGGGTTTGAGCATGAATGAGGTCAGGCAGATAGGCCTGAAATCCTTAGCGGTGTTGTAGCTTCCTTTGCCTGTTTTCGGGATGAAGACAACCTTAGCTGTCCTCCAGCATTTCGGCGTGTATCGTGATTCCGTATACTTGCCAGTGGGGAGCTTGACCGCTCCCAGTCAGGCTTCGGGATTGCGTGCTAAGATCTTTTTAAGCCTAGCCGCTTCTTTACCAGCTTCCACGCTGCTGCAGTACTCTCTCCAGCTCTCCGTCTGGGCTTTCCTTATAGCATGTCGGTATTCTTTCTGTTTGCTTCTCCAGGCTATCCATTTCTGGTTATCATTGCTCTTAACTGCTTTCTTGAGTAGAGTTTTGGTTGTTTTCTTCAGCTTTTCTAGCTGGTTGTTCCACCAGGGTACCTCATAATTGCCTCGGCCCCTTACCAGTTTGCAGTTGGCCTCATATGTCTCGGTGATGGCCCTCTGCAGCGATTCTGCCGCAGTGTTTAGCTGTTTTGAGTTTCTCCTCTAGGTCTATTCTGTATTCCATCCAGTTCGTTCGCCTGGGGTTTCTGATCCATGTTTCCTGTTGTCGCGATTCCCCTGTAATCATAAAACAAATTTGTGCATGGTCGGACAGTGAGGGTTCGTCCGACACTCTCCAGTCCCTGATAATTCTTACTAGCTGCCTTGAGCAGAGTGTAATGTCAATTACCTCTCTCCTCCTTACATTCATGAAGGTTGGTTCGTTACCTCTATTGATGATCTCCAGGTTCGTGGTAGTCAGGTACTCGAGCAGGGTCGTCCCCCGGTCGTTAGTATTCGTGCTTCCCCATACCAGATGGTGTACGTTGGCATCACACCCCACAACCAGAGGGAGTCCCCTATCCTCGCAGTATTCCACCAACCTGGATACTTCCTCTGTTGGTGACTCCTTCTCGAATGGGAGATAGGCTGAGGCGATGATCACCCGCTGTCTGCCCTCCTCTCTTGGTACCTCCATGGCTAGAACAGCAAGGTCAGCTGTGCATATTTCCAGCAGTGGTGTTGTCTCCAGGCCCTTCGTTACGATGCACGCCCTTGCTTTCTCGTTGCTTGGGCCCTTAATGACCTTGCCTGCCTGTCCAAGCCCTCTGATCGTTCCTCTGTAACACCAAGGCTCTTGTATTAGTGCTATGGCTGTGTGCACCGCTGCCAAACGCCTGGTTAATACCGCCGAGGCGTCCTTGCTGCGGTGCAAGTTAATCTGCATTACCGGAATATCTCTTGAAGCCATGATTGACAGCAACAGCTCCTTTAACGCCTGGTATTCACTACTACGACTCGGTCAGGGAGTATTTGAAGCTCACCTTCCCAATGTCGTAGTAGGCCTTGTTGTCCATCGCCGAGAGCGTTCTTATTCCGCTTTCGGGGACGCCCAGTACCAATAAGGTGCCTTCGGCCTCCTCACTAGATTTCTTCTCGGCGTTGAGTATTCTCCACGCCCCTGTTTTTAGGGTGGGGTTGTACCTCTGCAGCCTCGCCAGTATCGCTACCGCCTCCTCTGGTTTCCCAGGGACCCAGACCACGGTCCTGACTACTTTCTGCAGAAGCTCAACCCCTCCCACCTTGATGCTTGCTCCCTCCCAGATGTCCAGCTTAGGAATGCAGGATGCTGCCCAGGTTCTGGCGTACTGGTCGGTCGACACCATTACAATGCCCCCCCCCCCCCTTGCAGAAGGACTCCTCAAAGTGGGGTAGCGGCAGTTCATAGGGGTTTTTGTTCACCTCTTCCCTCATCGCGTTCCTGAAGCGCTTAAACTTTTCGAAGGTTATCAGCACCTCAGGGTATCCCTCTTCGACGATGACCATCGTCAAGGTGTTGGTCCTCTGCGCTAGTGAGAGCATCTGTACCACAGCTTCCCTCTCCCTCCGTTTCTTGGCAGCCTTCTGCCCTTCCGGGGGGGGGGGGGGGGGAGGGTGTCCGTTGCGGTCTTTGGTCATTTCTTGTTTTCGACCGGGGTGTTCACATACGTCCCTTCTTTCGCCTTTTGGGCGTTCCAGGCTCTGCGTTCACGAGCTCCCGGTCGACGTTTCTGCTGCCGGATGGCGGTTCATCCGTTGCCGGGTTCACCATTGCGGTTGCCTCCACCTCCATTCGGTCCAGTGGGTCAGTCTCCCAGGGGTTCACCTGTTCCTGTGGAACGGTTCTACCCAGTTCGTCGTCCCCAGTCTGTGCCGGTTAGGTGTTGGCGATCCTCCCTTCGTCTTTCTCATTTTTTCTTTGTGCATCCATTTTGTTCCCACGAGTAGCTAGGGAAATAAAGGTCACCCACTGCAGAGCCCCGCTGTTCGCGCCTCGGGAGAGCGTCTGGTATCCCGAGGGCACCGTTTGCGACCACTGGACCCCGTGGCCAACCAGTCCCCTATGCACGGTTTCTCACACAATGGGATTGAAGGTTCGATCGAGTACCCATTACGCCTCCTTCCGAACGCAATGGAGAGCTGTCCTTAGCGTCCGGGAGGTCCGCCCGTCCATTCCCGAGAACCCCGGGGTCCGGACCCGACCCGGGAAGAGCCCATTTTACCGAGATTCCACGCCTCGGGCGCGTCCCACTAATAGCCCGAAGAGGCACCGAGCCGACATCATCGTATCGACCGACGACCCCCCTCCCCCCGCCGCCCCAGCAGTCCACTTTCGGCGCACCATCGCCAACCGGCCCGGCCACGGGACGGCCGCACAGACCCCCGGACGTGCCCCCACACCGGCTCCTTACGGAGCACACGACAAGGTGACAACTCCTGGTGGGGGTCTATAATATTAAAAATAGTATATTACGACACGAGTGCACGAAGTAGTGTGAGTGTGTGATGATCACCTACGCGCACGAGCGGCACGAGTATCGTATACTATATTTTGACACTAGTGTGCGAATCTACGTTCTTACACGGAGAGAAACGTATCACTAAATATTCCTACGATTTTCATCAAAAATTACTATACTGTATAGTAACGAGGAGACAAACTCGACTTATATTAAATTTTAGCCCTGGTAGAAATTAATCTAGAAACTAACAAGTTCTTAGGATTTTTACACAAGAACTTGCCAGTTTTTAGGTTAATTTCTACCAGGCTATACGGTATAGTAAAATATATGACTATACGGTATAGTAAAATTTCAGATCACCAGATTTTACTATGCTACATAGCAATTTTTACTATACTGTATATCAAATTTTATGGATACTAAATCTTTTTAAAAATGTATTTCTGTCCCTTTCATTTCGTCGTTTGTTAATGTTTCTTTTCTCATTTATGTTTCTAGCGTGTCAGAGGGGAAAACTTTCATAATTTATTTGTCACATTCAATCCAGGAAGGCTAACTCGGACTGGGATCCGGAGCATGCGCAGTGGCCTGCGCCGCTGCCACGCTCTCAGTGGCGCTCCGCACTCACACGCGGTTTGAAAAAGATAGAGGACGAGGCTTTGCGTCAGCCGTTTTTCGAAAGGACCGGGTTCAAGCCCCGTAAACAGAAATTTTTTTTACTCTTTTCTGTTAGTTGACATTTTATTTGACGTGAAAAACTCTTTGTGTATACTAAAAAAAAAACAATTAGAAAGATACACAACGATTTTCACATAGGGATATACGTCAGTAGCTTATATCCAAATAAACCCCCCATGACTATATAAACCTAGATTTAAACACTCTAAACCCTAAAAACCTAAATATTTGTTAACAAATCATGTTTAAGCTTTAACAAACCCAATTGAAACTAACAAGCCACCCCACCCTCGCGATAAACATATGCTACTTTCAATCTTTCTGCTCCAACGACGTTTGTGGCGGCGCGGTCTACGTCGTTGCTCAGTAATCTTATACTCCCGGTTTCGAATCAAGTAACCGGAGATTTTTTTTCTTTTTTTCTACTTTCTTATAAAATTTGCAGTATAAAATCCACAACCACAAATTAATAGGGCACTATTTTAGCAATTTTTGTTTAAATTAGTTTCGAATAGGGGAGCTTGCAGTCAATCAGTAACACTGATTATATATTTTTTGTATTAAAAACAATACAATTAAATACGTTAAAATAATTATACAAATTATATTTTATGTATAAACAGCTATACTCGTCAGAATTGTAGCACGTAGAATGCGAAATTCTGCACGTTTTAGTTAAATAACTGCAATGCCCCGCACACGATTAGCGGCAAAAATTCAAAATTAATATAATTAGATTCTAAAGTCACTCGACTATTCTTACAGAAATACAAGAATGCTCCGCTACCCCGCTCTAGCACGCACATAACACCGCAGAGTAGCCAGCAGCGGTGGGAGAGGAGCACAACAAACATTACGTAGGAGGAGCAAGCACGCAGCGGCGTAGCTCTCACCAACAAACACACATACGCGCATTGGATAAGAGCGGGCGGTGATGCGGCAGCGGCGAAGCGTGCGCAGCTTTGCTCACCAATTTTAATATATGAAAAATTTGCAAAAGTATGTATAATTTCGGCCGCTCGATTCGCGCTCGCTTTGAATCATATAAAAGGCCCTGCGCGGCTCAGTATATTGACTACCTCTACCGCAATTTAAGCGGACTAGTCGCTACTCAAGCGAAATTTCAGCCTTGAGTAGGAACACTCAGAAATATTTTCAAAAAATTAAATATATATATAGAGGATAGCGCAATTTAAGCGTATCTTCTCAAACTAATAAAAATATTAGGAATTCTGCATAATTAATTTCAAAATAGATAACGCAATTTACGCGTATCTAAAAAGAAAATATAGAATAACGCAATTTATGCGTATCATCTAGGATCAAAAATAATTTTAAATAAATTATTAATTATATGTAAAAAAAAGCTTATTTCAATTGATTATTAATATCACAGAATAAAGCGTATCAAACATTTATTGATTGTGTAAATGAGAATCGAATTTGGGTTCCTTTTTGTCAAAAAGAATACTGCAATTCACGCAGTATTCTCTTTGTTAAAGCATTCAATGTAATGTATTTTGTTTGTTATCTAGAAAGAAAAAATAACAAGACTTTATTATTTTAGTATACTTCCACTGCCCGATATCCCGGACCTGACTTACATTTAAATTAATTAATTATATTCAACTTTCTTTCTCTTTCTTGACCTGTCGTTTGAATTACGACATAGGTCAGCAAATGTTCATTGCTCTTTATTAATAAAATAAATCAAGTACTATATACAGGACCTATAAAAGAGCCGTGACCGTTTCATAACTTACTTAGTAAGAAAACGATTGTTTATCAGAGTATCATAGCAAAATGCGTAAAATACGGGCGATTGCGATGCTATAACGATGTGCAGCTGTAGCAGACGATGTTGCCGACCCCACTTCGACAGTTCCCGATCTGTCACTTACGTGTGCGGCAGCATCTCCGAGCAGAGAACTTTGTTTACACTTTTCTTCGGTCGTGTTCGCGTTTTACGTAAATGTTAGTGTTCAGTGCATAGTGCGTGTTAATAAGTGAAGTGAAAACTTTATAAAAAAGTGTGCAGGTTAGCAAGAAAGCAACAGTAGGAAAACAGTCAAGAAGACGACCTACGGGCTCCAACGACTGCACCCACTTTTCTATGGATTTCAAGGATTTCTAACCGAAGACGCAGGCTAGGAAAACGAAGAGCTGCCAGGAAGGAAGGAAGCAAGGAAGTAGCAAAACTTCGGCGAGGATCATCATCAGCAACGCATACATCAAATTTGGCCGAGCGCGTGAAATCACATGCCACACGACTGTTGTAGCGGACTTCCAGGAAATCGGTGAAGCCGTTGAGTTTTTCTGCGTTTGAGGTAAAATAGTTCGTTTGTTTTACTTATACATCCGCGTATACATCGCATTAAATTTAATTATATCTGGTTGAAAAAGTTGCTACTCTTTATTTTTTTTTCTCCGTGTTATTAAATATTTCGTTGTGATATTTTGTATTAAAAAAATATTATTTTAAGATATATCTCCGTATTTATACATGCATATATAAGTATATAACAATTCTATTAGAATTTTAGAAATTAGATTATTCATAAAAAAAAACAGTATTGAGAGTTAATTAAAATTGGTGATATATTTTAATAATTTAGCTAATAATAATAAATAAATAAAAATATCATTATAAAATTAATTTAATTATCAGTATTCAATTGAATGATAGTGTCTATTTTATTTCAATTTTTATTTTCATAAAATCTAGTCTCCTCTGTGATATTTTTTAAATTTTAATTTAAAGTTTTTTTCCGCGTGATTAAATATTTTGTTGTCGAGTTTGTAGCTTATAAAAATTATTTTAAAACAAATCTGTGTATTTATACATGTATATATGCATACGTAAATATTTTATTAGAATTTAAGTATTTAGTTTATTACAAAATACAGTATAAGAGTAAATTTAAATTTGTGATATTTATTTTAAGAATTTAGTTAATAATAATAATAATATTAATAATAAGTAATACATATTATTACAAAATTAATTTGAATATCAGTATTTTTAGAGCTTTAAATCTTAGTATTAATAAGCAATTGTGCAATTAAATTGAAGTATTTATTTTCTTCCAACTTTTATTTTAACAAAAGCTAGTCTCCTCTGTGATACTTTTTAAATTTAATAAATTAGATTTATTATTTATTAATTAACTGGTCCGGAGAAGACTATGTTTGGGTTAGGGTCGGCACTGTCACCATTGTCAGTGTCTACCTTTCCCCGAATAATAGCGCACGCGAATATGCAGAAAAGCTCGAAGTCCTGGAAGACATCGTTAGAGACCTCTCTGGTGAGGTGATCGTGGCGGGCGATTTCAACGCGAGAGCGATCGAATGGGGTATGCCAGCAACGAACAGACGGACTACACGATGGGACGTGGGACAGATAAACAGGGTCGAGCTCGCGAGACAACTACGGAACGTAGCGATACATTCTGCAGATCCGTCCCAAGGGCAAACAGACCGAGCCTTGGCTGAACGGAGTGCTAAGGATCTGGAAAAGTTTCTGCAGTGTATCTGTAAAGCTACGATGCCACGGAAACAACACAGACAGGACAAACGGCAGGCTTATTGGTGGACGCAAGAGATAGCTGAAATCAGAAGTGAATGCCACCGACTACGAAGACAGTCAAAAGACGTAAGGAACAGGACGAAAGAGACGCTCTTTCGCAGCACCACAAGCTTGCGAGGAAACTACTCAGACACATGATAAACGCCACTAAACGACAGTGCTGGAGACGACTGGAGGACGAAGTAGATTCGGACTCCTGGGGGCAGGGCTACAAGATTGTTACCCACAAACTTGGCGCCTGGAATCCCCCGGAGACGAAAGACGCGGACCCGATGGAGAGGATTGTTCACGGTCTTTTTCCATCCCACCCAGACAGAACTGACGACACGGACGAGGACAGCGCAATGGAGTGCCCACTTTTCATGGTGGCGGAGCTCGAGAGTGCTGCAGCCAAGCTAAAGCCTCGGAAAGACCCGGGGCCTGACGGCGTGCCTGGTGAGCTGCTGCGGATCATCGTTGCCGAACAGCCCGATGCACTGCTGCAGCTCTACAACGGCTGCCTGATGGCGGGAGTGTTTGGGGGTCCCTGGAGGTAAGGGGGATCCCGCTTCGTCGTCCTTCTATAGACCTCTAAGCCTTCTTAACACACCGGGAAAATTGTACGAGCTATTGCTGTGACCGAGACTGTTGCAGGAGGTGGAGACCGCCGGAGACCTTTCGGACCGACAGCATGGATTTAGACGAGGACGCTCAACAATTGGAGCAATAACGGACGTAGTACAGATCGTAAACAAGACAAATGACATATGTCATGGAGCCAGGCCAATGGTACTCTTGGCAACACTTGACGTACGCAACGCTTTCAACTCTGCGAGGTGGACAGATATTCTGGGGGCTCTGGAGACAACGGTCCGGGTGCCTGCCTACCTCGTGCGAGTTGTGAGGGATTATCTACGGGACCGATACCTGACGTATGAGACAACGGACGGTACACGACGGAGTCAGCTGACGGCAGGAATAGCACAGGACTCAATCCTGGGTCCTGACTTCTGGAACATACTATACGATGGATTACTAAGACTGGACATGCCGGTCGATACGTGCCTCGTCGCATACGCAGACGACGTGGCGGCTGTTATCACAGCGCGTAACACCCATTTGGCGCAGCTAAAACTGAACCAGGTGATGAGACGTGTAAATACGTGGATGACGGACCACGGACTGCATCTCGCATTACAAAAGACTGAGTTACTGTTACTCACAAGAAAACGGATTGACACGATTATACCTATGAACGTGGACACGGAACAAATGATGACCAGAAACGAAGTCAAGTACCTAGGGGTGATTCTGGACACGAAACTGACTTTCTAGACACACATACGAAACACGGCGACTAAGGCAACACACATAACAAAGGCCCTGAGTAAACTCATGGCCAATACGCGAGGACCGAAACCGAGTATACGGCGACTACTTATGAGCGTCACCCACTCGATCATGCTCTACGGAGCGGAGGTATGGGCGGACGCGTTGAGAGTCAAAAAGCGGGCGAAGGCTCTGACGAGCGTACAACGGACTGGGGCGTTAAGGATCGCGTGTGCGAATCGGACCGTATCCGAAAACGCGATATTCGTGATAGCGGGCGTGATCCCGATCGACCTTCTCGCGCGCGAGCGGAAGCGGCTATACGTACGAAGCTCGAACGTAGGGAGGGCAGACGCTGTGACAGAGGAACGTACCAAGACGATCGAAGACTGGCAGATAAGATGGACTACGAACGGACAAGGCCGTTGGACACACAGATTAATACCAGAGGTCGGATCCTGGAAGGACAGAAAGCACGGCGAGGTAGACTTCTATCTTACCCAATTTTTGTCTGGACACGGGTACTTCCGAAAGTATCTTTATAGGATGAATAAAGTAACAGGACCGGAGTGTACATACTGTGGACAGGCTTGGAACAACGTAGAACACACATTCTTCGTGTGCGACCGTTGGACTGAGAAACGACAGCGACTCGATACACTACTTGGCACGACGATCACGCCAGACAACGTGACGGTACTGATGACAACCAACGCAGACGCTTGGACAAACATTGCGTCATACGTTGGTAGTATATTAAGAGGTAATAAAGCAGATGGATGTCTGGATAACTGAGTGATAGAGAGAATGAAAGCGTACAATAGTAGTAATGAATGATCGGAAATGAGGAATGATTGCATAATGGAAGGGCAAAAGACAGCGGCCCAGTTCGTAGTAATGTGATAAACGGATCCGGGCTAACGTCGGGCGTACAGAGAGATATGTGTTTAGTGGGTAGGGGTGGCCGCCGCAGCCGAGTCCCACACTTGGTGCTCTAGTCCGTTACTCGCATTCACAGCCTCCTACCAAAAAAAAAAAAAAAAAATTAACAGTTATTTAGATTTATCTCAATAGAGCAATGCATAATCTGACGAGTTATACTAGAAAAAGGAAATCAGATGGTGGTATCGCCGAAACTGATATTCCTACGAAAAAAAGAAATGCAATTCCTTTGCAGCCATATTGGTTACAAACGCATCCAACTGAGATTCAAAAAGCTAAGTGCATATATTGTACGGGTGATATTTCTTTCAAGCGTAAAACCCATTTAACAGATCATTGTAAAACGAACAAACATTTAGATAATATTGAAGCTGCTAAAAGGTTGGGCACTTTTGTATCAACCAAAGTAGAACGGTAATCATTTCGAGACAGGGTTCATGCAGCAGAATTAAAAACTTCCCTTTTTGTTGCTGAGCATAATGTTGGTCTTAGATTAGTAGATGATTTAGTTCCATTCATAAAAAGTATGTGTATGGATCCTGAGTCAGTACAAAATATTAAAATAAATGAAGATAAATGCAGTCAAGTAATTAAAGAAATTTTATATAAATCTGCTTTTGATGATTTAAAAGAAACTTTAAATAATTGTTTTTATTAAATTTTAGTCGATGAAAGTACGGCCATCGGCAACGTTAAAGTTTTGTGTGTTTCTGTGCAATATTTTAGTAAAATAAAAAGTAAAGAAGTTCAACATTTATTACAATTAATAGTTTGATAGTAAAAAAAGGAACAGCTTTAGATATTTTTAAAAATTTAAAAGCATTTTTTGATTCCGACAATATTAACATGCAAAATATTGTTGCTTTAGCGTGTGATAATGCCAGCATTATGACCGGTAACATCAAGGGATTTTACGCTCTCTTAAAAAAATATGTTAAACATTGCCTTCTATTAAATTGTATTTGCCATTATTCGGCTTTAGTTGCAAACAAATAGTTACCGCATGATCCCTAAAGAAGTTAAAGAACTTTTGAGAAGCGTTTTGTTTTATTTTTCAAATAGTCCCAAAATATTTGCTGAATATTTAGAAATTGCTGAAACTATTGGGAACGCGTTGGTTAGCCTATTGTTGTTATGACAGAGTAAATTTATCCTATTCAGCATTAATAAATTATTTTACTATAGAAGCTTTTGAAATTGTCGCACCGAAACTCGCAAAGGAAATTACCGTAAAAACGGATGAAGGCGAAGTTGAAGTCAGTAGCCCACAACGAATTTTAGAATTATTATTAGATCCCTTTGTTTGCATTTATGTAGCTTTTATGAAGTATGCATTAAATTATCATAATTCTTTTAACGCTCTCTATCAGACAAAGGGATTAATGATCCGTAAATTATATTCTTCGATTGAAAAAATCTTTAAACTGATTGGTCAAGATTTTCTTAATCCCTAATCGCTTACTCAAATAACTTCTGATAACTTCATTGTTAAAAATCATTAAAAGCCCTTAGAGGACGTTTTTTTCGGTGCATCTGCAACTAACCTTCTTAAAGGATTAGTAGCTGATGTTGTTTCGGAAATTAAACAAAATTGCTTAGATTATAACATTACTTGTGTAGAAGAAATGAGAAAAAGATTTTTAGAACTGTATTTCTTTTGTAGAGCCGAAAATCGCGTTAAATTTAGAAGAACGAAAAAATTATCCATATTTAGAAGCAATTAACAAATATTTTTCATACATTGATTCAGATAAATTAGCTTTCGAATGGAGAACTTTACTTTTGCATTTTAGTCCCGATGAAATAGCGAAATATATAGAAATGGATGTAGAGTCTTTTTGGTCTGTAATTTTCGATTTTAAAAATGATGCAGGAACGGAATTGCTTTTCCCTTCTTTAACAAAACTTGTTCAAGATATATTTTCACTTCCGCATTCCAATGCGGAACCTGAGCGAACTTTTTCTGATGTCAATGAAGTTAAAGATTTGAAAGGCAATAAAACAAGTACTGCGTTACTTAAAGCTCGTTATTTTTTAAGATCGTATAACACTGCTTGCAATATTTCAAGCTTTATTGCTATACTTTATAATTTATAATGCATGCTTGTAATAATGCTCCATCTCCAAAAGGTATATTAATATACTTATTTCTTGCAGCTGCCTCTTCTTTGGTAAAGCGTAAAGGATCGAACTTTTCGGGATCCGGGTAGTACTCGGGATTATTTTGTATACCTGAAAGCGAAATCATTATCAGCATATTTTTCTTGAGGAAATCTGTGTTAGGAAGCAGATAATCTTCCTTGGCTATCCAATTTAAAATAGGCACAGATGGATGCTTCCGTAGAGTTTCTGAAATAGTAAATTTCGGCATTAATGAAATATGTGTTAATATATATCAAATTCTTTCTTTTGTAATGAATTGTTGAGACAATCACCTGAAAGTACCATATCAAGATACTTCATCTCTGCTATACTTTCGTAAGTAAGCCGGGTGGGGCTCTTCACGACTTCATCAATTTCTGCTTGTAATTTTTCCTGTATTTCCGGATTCTGTACCAATTCGTACAAACAAAAACTCGTAGTCGAAGAGGAGGTTTCGTAACCTCCGAGGAAGAAACATCCACTATATCAGTAGTTTCCAATTCTGTATTGCATGTCTTGATCATATGCTTGCTAATTTCAACTAAATATGGGTACATTCGTCTTAACTTGCCAGATGTAAAAATAGGTGAAAACTCGATTCTCAGTCTCTTCCAGTTTTCATTGGGTAGTAAAAATAAATGGCTAGACATTGGGTCAACCTGGTCGTCGTAAAACCAACCACGGTCGGCAAATAGGTCAAAATCCTTGATGAGAATCAGTTTAATAAGTTCTGGATCATTGATACACAAGATCAGCCTTTGAAAGACGTAAACGCTATAAAATCGGTGATGTTTGATCGACAACTCTTAATAAGTCGATGTAATATTTAAGTTGTTGCCCCATTTGGGTTTAAGGATAAGAACTTAGGATATAATTGGGTTATTTGTGTTTTTTGTACTTATTTTTAGTTGTGCACAGTCCTTACACATTGTCAACAGTAATTAGCATAGTTGCAATGCATAGCTTTACCATTGCACATAGCGAAAGTACATTTTACCGTGCCGGGCGGCATGTTATCAATCGCGCATCTCATGTTACCGTCAGAACGCTAGAATTAGACTGACGCGCCGCGCGTAGTCGGGGTGCGTACTAGCGCTCGGGGTGCCTCGCTTTGGGATGGGGCTTTGCGCTTCTATTAAGGTCTATCTTCGTTGCTTTTACTGCATCGTCACAGTAAAATTTTCAGTACTTTTTTATTTTTCTTGATCGCCTCTATATTATTATATTTTGTTGTATACATGTTCGTGACGCATTCTTAATGTCGTATTACTGATATATAAAGGGTTATTAGTATATAACACACTTCGAACCAAAAAATTCGTTGGATTCAACGAGCGTACATCAGGGTTAGATTTGGAAGCACATGACGCACATGGCCGCTCATGAATTTACTTTGCAGCACGGTAAAAATTTTCGATATCAAGAGCAAGATAAATAATATCTTGAGTCAGATAAAAACATTCGGAAAGACACGGCGGCCCACGATTACCGTGCTATTCCGGTAATTTTTACTGAAAAATTCTTTCCGTGTAGTTTATAAAAAATATTCTAAGAAAACTCGCTTCGCAATTCAACTAAACGTCCTCAAAATTCGGACTCGGTATAGGCTTCCCATGTTAAAATACAAAATTTCAAGGTTCAATATCTCTATAAATAATGTCGCTTGGGGGTAATAATATATCACGTTGTAGAGTACACTTAATTGAACATGCAAACAAAGCAGGCTCCTCCACCCTTGTTTTCCAACAAACTTAGAAATCCTTCTGCGTGCCCACATCCCCCTTCCTCCTCTCAGCCCGAATAATCTTTCGGGAACGAAGTGTGTGCGGTCTCCCGGGGCAGATCCACGTGGATTTGAATTTGTCGCGCGAAAACGCTATGGCTTTGCATATCATTTGCCCGACTACGTAGACACCGCGAGTGAAATATAGAGTCCGACTATATAGGCGCAGTAGTGCGGGGGAGAAGAATTTTCGGTGCCGAGCGAAACCCGATGAACGATTTTGCGCGCGTCGTTTTCCGCCTATTGTTTTGCAAATTCGATTTCGCCTAGTCTCTGGACAGTGGAAAAAATGCACGGATTTCGGCCGAACTGTGATTCAGGCAGCTATATACCTATATGCGCTGCGTGACGCGCAGGAATCCTCGCTTCTCTCACCTCCCCCTCTTTCTCTCTCCTTCTTTTTCGCCCGCTCGTCGAGCCGTCGATCGAAATGCAGAACAACATTCGGTTTGATTTTTTACGTTGGTTATGAATGCATAACGAACACTATTTGTAAGCTAAGTTTTATTTTGTTTTTCTAGAATCGAGCTTTCGATCATTGCCAATTTTGCTTCAGAAGTTTAGCTTCTACTGAAAAGTATGAAAGACGATTATTATTCCTGATTGACGAATTTCAAAACCAAAGTATCAAAGTATTAAAACGTCGCTTACACTGGGAGAAAAGTGGAAGAGCAGCGCTACCAATCTAGTTTCTAGCGATACGTCTGGTACACGGGTGATACGCGCTCCTATACGGGTGATACGAGCGCCTATTTTGGGCGAGTCACGCGCCCAAACAGAGAGGACTATTCAACCACAACACTGGTAAAGCAGAGCGCTCGCGTACTGCATAGCATAGCCAGCATATCCAGAGACGCGGCGTGCTGCGCAACACGTTTTAGGACAACAACACCCCTACTTTTCTCCCAGTGTAGAGTATAAACGCACAATAAACTTGCTCTCTCAGCAGCGATAATCCGTAATTACGAGCGCACACCAGATCCGCTAACGTGATTTATATTGGCTGACACATCGTCGCGTCCCAACCATCTAATCAACAAGTGCATATTAACGAGCAGGACAGTGTGTGTACGTCGAGAGAAAATAATACCCACTGACGACAGCAATAAGACACTCGCCGGCGATCTCCCCTTTCGCTCTCTCGGCACACACGTCGCACATTTATGCAAAGGTCACCGACTCGGCTCTAGAGAGTATTTAGATCTTCGGCTAGTAGTATAGAGGATGAACGAGTTAAACGGACCGATCACTCGAGTCTTACACGCGACTTGAGGGTCTTCCCGACTCGCCGTCTTCGCGCGTAAATCAATAGCTATACGAGCATGTCCGAGTCCAGCTATTTATTTTCTATGCCTGGATAAGTATAAGCGCGAGCTGTCACGTCGCACGCAATGGAAGGTGCTCACGAATAGGCTAGACATTGTTTTGCCTAGCGCAGGACGTGTGTGACTTGACAAACCGAGCCACACGGCGTATCGTTGTCAGAGCCGATCTTTCTTGAAGGCGATACGTTTATTTATCGGCGAAGAACACATGTTGAACAAATTTTGACTCTTGGGGTCGGTTTTTTTTCCACATTTACACCTGCACGAAAAGTGCAAGGGAGTTTGGAAAGAAAAGTGCATTTTCCCTACGGTTCAATAAGGAAAAATTGCTTAAGAATCACGTGTTAATGCCACTTAAATTCGAGCGTCAGTTCACGTGATATATTGATTTTTTGCTTCCTCCTAGAGGAAGCTTTGTAATAGTAAAATTTTGAGTTTCGTAGAAACTTCTAGAAAATACTTTTTGGTGTGTTAGAAGTTCAAATCACTTGTTTTTAGAAAATGTCCGTATGGATGTGTGTGTGTGTGGGTGTGTGTGTATATATTTTTTTTTTTTTTTTATAGGAGAGAGAGGTTTGAGAGAAAAATCTTAATAGACCATGACATGGCTCGTTGATAGGACCATTGAGAGCCAAGACATAGGCTTTTACTGCCATTGCATCCGCCCAAATTGGTGCCCCGTACAACATAATCGATGTACACTTGCTAACAGCTTCTTTTTCTTCTGCATAGCTCCACCGACGTTCGGCATAAGCCGAGATAGAGCAGCAGTCGTTCTTGATGCTTTTTCACTTGCTAATTCTAGATGCTGTTTAAACTTCAGCTTTTCGTCTATAGTAACGCCTAAATACTTGATAGTCGATTTGGAGGTTATCTCATGGCCGTCTATCGTTAGGACGATCGTCTCCATTTTCTTTCTGCTAGATATCAAGATCGCCTCTGTCTTGTGTCCAGCGAGTTCAAGTCCCGCTTCTCTCAGCCACCTCTGGATGGTGGTTATTGCTTCATTAGTAATTTCGGCGATGTCTTCTTTTTCCTTTCCTACTGCTACAAGAGCTATGTCATCTGCGAATCCTATGACCATAGCCTCCCGTGGGAGTTGTTGTCTCAGCACTCCGCCGTACATAATGTTCCACAGTAGCGGGCCCAGTACTGATCCCTGTGGAACACCTCCCGTGACCTTGTAGGTTTCAGTGCCGCATTCCGTTTCGTACAGTAGGATTCTGTCCTTCAGATAGTCGGCCATCATCCTCCTGATGTAGGCGGGCACCTTTAGCTTTTTAAGCGCTTCGTGGATCTTCGTCCAATTTGTAGTGTTGAATGCATTTTTGACATCCAAAGTAATGACTGCACAGTACTTCTTTGTTCCGTCCTTCCACCGCTTTCCACTGATGGCTGATCGGGCTGCGTTTACTACTAGGCCGATCACGTCCAGAGTAGATCGGCACTTCCGAAAGCCATACTGGTGCTTGGCAAGTCCCCTGGTCTCTTTAATTATACACTCCATCCTGTTGCTGATCATGCGCTCCAATATTTTCCCTTGTGTGTCCATCATACATAATGGTCTGTACGATGTCTCCCCTCCGGGCAATTTGTTAGCCTTAGGTAACAACACGAGTCGCTGCTTTTTCTAGTTTGTCGAGAATATTCCTTCTTTGAGGCATGCATTGTAGAGGCCAACAAATTCTTCAATCTCTTGCATGCTGCGAGTAGTTCCTCAACTGTGATTGGAGGTATATCTTCTTCCCGCACTTCCTCTCCTATAACATAAGGTGCGTCCAGCTGACTTGGGAAAAGTGCTGTTACTACCCTCTTTAGTGCCTCTGGACACTTTAGTGTGGGTATATAGCTTCCTTTGAGTGTCCTCATAACTGACTTGTAGGGCCTGCCCCATAGATCCTTATTGACTTCTTCTAGCAGCTCCTCATGACATCTCTGCTTGCTTTCGCTGATGCACTTCTTGAGGATGCGCTTGGCTTCTTTCATTCTTCTGCTGGATTCTTCTACAGCTTTGCTTCCAATACCGGTTCGGTAAAGGCGGAACGCGCTGATCTTCTCGTCCCACCAATGTACTGGTGCCCATCTTTGATTGGACACTTTTCTTGGCATAACTGCGTCACAGCCTCGGGTGAGCCATTTTGTCATTTGTTCAGCCTTGTGATCTGCTGATCCCGTCGATTGGATATTTCCTAACATCATCAGAAATAATTCCTTGTCATACTTCTTGGCTTTCCATTCCGTTCTCGTACTTCTGGGGTTAGTACAAGGTACCTTGTTTGAAGTGCCCAGCTCCATTATTATGGCGTGGTGGTCACTGTTAGTGTAGTGATCGCTTACGGTCCATTTACTCACCTCTCTTATCAAACATCTACTAACAAATGTTAAGTCAATCACTGATTCCGCGTCCCCCTTTTTATAGGTGGGTACGTTGCCAAGTCTAGAAGTGTGAATGCCTCTAGTAGGGCCTGTTCTCTTCTGTTGGTTTTTCGGCTGCCCCATTCAACCGCCCATGAGTTAAAATCCCCAGCTATAATAGCTGGTTTTTTAGCCCTGACATCCCGTACTAGCCGGTCTAGAAACTGCTGAAACTGGTCTATTGGCGTACTAGGTGGGGCATAGCAGCTGTATACCTGAACGCTCTCAATATTTGCACTAGCAAAACCTGCTTCTTTGTTTTTCATCCTACTTTGAAAAGTAAGATCTCTGCTCGCCCAAAGAGCCGCTTTACCAGAACTATCGGATTCCCACATTGACTCCTCTAGATCTCTGTACTGCTCACTGATTATAGCGACATTAACCTTCTGCTCACGGACGTACTAACAGAGAAGGTCCTGAGCTGTCACGCAGTGGTTCAGGTTTAACTGTACTATCCTCATCTTCTTTGCTTTGTGGCTTTTACTGCCGCTCGATAAGCTGGGCAATCATAGCTACCTGCGGCATGGTCACTTTTCTCTACGTCGTCCTTTCCTCTGCAAAGAATGCAGCTGGGCTGGCTTGTGCAGCTTTTCGCTACATGCCCCACTGAGCAACGGCTTCTGTCATGCTGCTCTATGCAGTTTGTAGCAGTATGGCCGAATCCCAGGCATTTATAGCACCTGAGCGAGCGGGTATCTCGCTTTATTGCTCTTATTCGGCAGATGACCCACCCTATATTTATCTTCTCACCCTTGATAAACTTCTGAGCTATCTGGGCTGGTAGCTGTACTACTGCTTTCTGCGTGTCTCCGTAGGGTTTACGAAGCGACTTAACAGCCGTGAGTTCAAATCTATGTCCTTCCTCGTTATTTCAGTGCAGTGCGTCCACTATGTCCTCCTTAGTGGTCAGCATGTCCAGATCTTTAATCTCGAAGGCCTCTTCATGATGCAGAGCCCTGATTGTAGCAGTTTCCACTAGCACTGCTTTCACCGCTTCCTGAAGCTCTGTTGTTTCCACCTCCTTGGAACGTCGTAGCTCCAGTAGCAGATCTCCTGCTGCCGTTTTGCGTATTCTATGTACGCTGTTTCCTAGCTTTTCTAGACTAGGTTCTGCCTTCATTTTCTTTAAGATTTCGGCGTAGCTTTTCCCACCCTCAGCCTTGATGACTAAGGCGTCAGGTCTAGGGGGTCTTATGTTATCTATTGGAACTATAAATTTAGTTGGAGGAAGCTACGTGCCAATGAATTGACAGGGATTTTTTCCTTCCCGTCAGTAGTGTTTTATTGCAGAAGAATGATATAATTCGGCTTTTTATTATCTCGTGCTCATATACAAAATAAGTACTTAATCGCAAGATTAATACTATAATATAACAGCCCAAGTCACATATATGTTTAAGATAACCGACCATAATATGTAATGTGTTATCGCTTTGTGTCTGCAGCACATTTAAATCGGCTTATCGGCAAATCATTGATTGATTGGCAATTTTATATTTTATTTGTAAATTTTGTATCGTTTAACTTACATTATAAAAGTCTTTATTTTGTATGTTTCAGGTAAATAATTCAAATTATTCACCTTCAATCATGCCATACTATAATAGCGGTGAGTTGTTATCGTTACCGAGATTACATAAATATTTATCTTATACAGACAAAGCCATTTGATTCAATTACAACACAATTAAGATAAAGCTACAAGCCAATTAACTCACTTGCGTATATATGGGGAATTCTGCAAGAAAATGCTATTTTCTATGGTTGGAAAAACCGAAAAAAAACAAATGTTGGAGCACACTCCTGCATCTTTTTTCTTTTTATTGTACATATTTAGAACCATGTAAAACCACGTTCCAACATCGAAAAAGTGCCTTGTGACACTGTTTTATAGGCCCCTCAAATTCGTCGAAAAATAGCAACGGCATGTACCTAAAGGATTAAGGCCCAAACAGAAAATGTATTACGGTAGGAAGAGAGTATGGAAAAAAGCTTGGGTTTAAAAAAAAATGCGTTGGAAATACTTGATTTGGTCAAAAGTTACGCACAATTGAAAATGCGTAAAAATTATGAAAAAAGATACAAATTTCTTGACTTTGAAAAATCCTGCAATTTTCATGATTTTTACGCATTTTCAATTGTGCGTAACTTTTGACTAAATCAAGCATTTCCAACGCATTTCTTTTTAAATCCAAGCTTTTTTCCCTTTCTCTTACTCTACCGTAATACATTTTTGTTTGTGCCCTTATGCATTAGGTACACGCCGTTGAACCATGGCTATTTTTCGACGAATGCAAAGGTACTTTTTCGATGTTGGAACGTGGTTTTGCATGGTTCTAAACATATACAATAAAAAGAAAAAAGTTGCGGGAGTGTGCCCTAACATTTTTTTTTTTTTTTCAGTTTCTCGAACCAGAAAATGGTATTTTTCCCATAGAATTCCCCATATAGCTTCCGTTATTCCTCATCGCGTATCAATCAATCCTTACTTTTATCTCATTTAAAAATAAAGAAGTAAAAGCTTTCGGCTCTATTCAGCCTTGAAAAAGTAACCTAACGCGTCAATGAAGCATCAAAAGAAAGGCAAAATACATCGCGAAACTAACGCCCGACGTTTGCATCGGACGCAGATTTTAATGGTATTTATACGTGCAGAAAAAAGAACATTTTCAGACTGCAGTTCACCTTTGCTCGACTGACTGCTGCTGATACGAGAACAGCCGGGGGCTTTGCGGATGTTCCATATGCTCTGGCCGTTGCCATCAGATATATGCTGAAACGGGAGGACGGATGATTGATGGACCGTTAATTGCTAGCTTCGCGTTGATTTGTCGTGATTCGAACAGCCCTGAGGCGGTGCAAAATATACTCCTGTCGTGCTGATATTCCTACAAAATTTTTCTTCAATACATATCCGACGATTGTGCGGAATGGATTAAAATTTTCGTCATGATGCATGGAAGATGAAAAAAAGAAGATCGTTACAGCTGCTTGATTCTTCTCAGTTTCATAACTCTGAGTACAAGGTCTAGGGAGTATACAGTGTATTATTATTATTACCCATTGCTGCGTTTGCTGACGTGAAAACGCATATTATGCAATTTCGATTCGGATTGCGATTTCATCAGCCGCAGTCATATAGCATTACACTTATTTGTTTACCCAAAACACCAACAACCCTAACCAGCCTTAATGCACTTCCCGCGTTTCTGTGTCTTTCTCCCGGCGTCGCGTCAACCAGACTCAGCCTGACAGCCGCCTATATAACTATATACAGGAGCGACGGAGTCGTCGGCGTCGTCGTTCCATTGTAACGCGTAACGAAGGGCAATTTTTCCCGGCTCGAACAATGTGTCGCATTAGCGCATTATGAGCTGCTGCTGGCCGGGACTGCTATCATGCGACGCACGGCAATCCGCATCCTCGCTTATTTTGGATATAATATACGCCGCCGATGCTCTGATTCTGTCCGCCTAGCCTGGCTACTGCTCTTTGTCGGCGCTGGGCTGATGCGTTGTTGCGACGTTTATTTTGGCATGGCTTCGCCGTCGGCCTATATCGCGCGCTATGAGTCGCGCTGGGTATATGTATAATGACGCGATCCTGGACGAATGTGATGCTGGAAAATTCAGAGCTTTGAATTCACGCCGCTTGAAAATGCGACGAGGGATTTGACTGTGAGTATATAATATGTGAATGGAGAATTTAATGTTTCTACTATGGCGCTCTCGCTGAAACTTTCAATCGGGGTGCATTGTTTACTTTCGTGAGCTTGCATTTATTGCTCTTGAAAAATGATTGCGCGCGATTCGTGTGATACATTTGAAATTGAGTATGTGATTTTGCATGTAAAATTTTTTGTAAGTTGAAACCTTCTGGTGTATGAGAAATTCTGTAATATTACGTGGGCGATTGCATTAATTGAAACTAACGAGAATCTCATTAGTAGAGCATTATTTCGCGTGTCAGCTATTCTCTTCTAGAACAGGAAAAATGTTGTTCATCAAGATATGTAGCGTTTAATTATTTTTCTTTGAAATTTGTCGTAATCCCCAGCACTAGACATTTTATGCCTCTTAAGAGAAACTATTATACAAAAATCTCTTTCCAAAAAAAACGTATAACCCTGTATATACTGCCAAATCCACTAGGCACTCGTCGGCATCAATAAGCAGAATTAAATCAAAATCGACTCTCTCTCCCTCTCTCTCTCCCTCTCTCTCTCTCTCTCTCTCTCTCTCTCTCTCTCTCTCTCTCTCTC
>QLSS01000033.1:16658-27923 GCA_024372645.1 Trichomalopsis sarcophagae | reverse complement strand
CTCTCTCTCTCTCTCTCTCTCTCTCTCTCTCTCTCTCTCTCTCTCTCACTACCTCCGCGATTCCACCGACGCGTATGTCGCGTTCATTTCGAGTATCTCTTTATGCATCGCGACTCTTTCGCATTTTGGATCAGCCGACGCGATCGGACTATGCGCGGTATGCGCCCGTGTGTATATTCACGGGCCGCACGTTTTGCCCTCGACGCACCGTAATCGATGCTCGATTTACATTCGCGAATGGAATTCCGCCTCGCGAAAAGCGCGCCGGGAATATCCTTTTGTTTGTTTTCACCGAGTCGGCCAGGCCAGTCGGGGTAAATTCAGTTTAAGGATATTCCTTTGTTGCGACTTCTTGTTTTACGCGAGCGCGCACGCGCGACGCGGCCTTTTTACTGCTCGTTATGATCGCATGCGGCTATAGTTTTTCAAATTAGGTATTCATGAATTTCACGTACGCGCGATTCGAGAAAGCTTTGTTTTGAAAATTTTCGCTGAATACCTGCTGCGGCAGAATTCAGATGTTAATGAAAATCCGGTATTTTCCACGAGGCTGAGTTTATTTCCTTTAAATTGAAAAGAAAATTATCATCTCGTCTGGTTTTCGCTGGAAAGTTGTTTCAACGCAGCTATTATACGGTTGTAAAAATAGGAATCCGAACGGTATGATGATTCATTCCAGAGCAGGTACGCGTACGGTGGAACGTAAAATTCCAGAAATCGTTAAATTTTTATGCGTCGAAATCGATAGGCGCGCGTTTGATTATAAAATTTCACCCGATACACCGGACGTCGCCGAGCTTATAAATACCGAATCCACTTTTCCCTCCATATAACCCCTGCACTTGTGTGCCGCGAGCTCTTGAAATTCGCGGCTTTTTTCCACGCGCGCAGCCTCGACTGCAGCTGCGAAAAACAAAAGCTAGCGCGCAAAAACAGCATTCCCTTCGCCATCTGCAGCAAAGTGCGTGCTTGCGAGAACCGTACACAGTGATGGTGCGCGACGACGAAGATCAAACACAGAGGTAGTGCAGTAACAAAAACAGAGAGGAAAAAGCGGCTGGAAAAAAAGCGCCGAGAGGGACAAAGACAAAAACGGGAGCAGACCAGGTAAAACAGAGTTATCCCCGACGGATATCCAAAGCTCCGTACTTACACGCACATGGTGTCCGGCGTTGTCTCTGTGTACAACGGCAGGACACTGCAGCAGTAGCTTCTCTCTCCCTCCCTCGCTCCTCTCGTTGATTGACGATTTGCATACACAAATAAGTTGGCTCTGATGAGGCTTGCGCATGTTTGCGGAGCAGTCGAATAATTGTTTTCGCCGAGCAGGCCCCTCTCCCCTGAAATGGCCAGCAGCGCTCGAGTTTAGAGCAAATGAAGCGGCCGCGTGCGTATGGCTGAAAAACGGAAAAAAGGCCAGAGCAGCGCGACGCGAACAAACAGACAAGTCACCCACTGCAGCAGCAGAGAAGAAAGCCCAGAGATGAATAGAGAGGGGCAGGAGGGAGAAGAGAGGCTTTGGAAAATTGTTTGCATTCGCAACGCGTCCCAAAATTCGAGAGGCTTTCAGTGCGTCGTGTGCGCGCGCGCGCGGATGTGCGTGCGGCTCTTCTTTTTTCGCGCTGGCGATGGTCAAATAAACTTTTGTCTCGTCGGTGCCAAGGAAAATACAACGTGGATAACGAAATGATCGCTGCGACGTGGCCTTTTTCCGACTGGTTCTGTTTTTGGTAAAGTCTTTTTTCGTTTTTCACTATATGGGTTATCGAATTCAAGTCTGCACATGTACTACCCGGACTTTTGACATAGGGTTGTATTCTGTCAATCGACAGCAGATAAGTGTACGATGTGAACAATAAAAAATATCCATTACCCTGATGATCATGTGTAGTATCGTCAAGCCACCTTACAGCCGTAAAACCAAACAGTTTTGGACTAGCCTCCTTCAATACGGCGTAAATTTAGAATTCTCCATGACGATATGTGAAAATTTCCATTATTTTATGTTATCTATTAATGATAACATACAAATCTTCAACGATATTATAATAAATCATCTTTACTTACATACGGAAACTTTTTTGCAGTGAATAAACGAGCACGTTTCCATTCTGTATTCAATCATTCCATTCAATCATTTGTTCAAGTATCCGCAGTAAATGCGAAATTATAAGTTAATTCGTGACGCTTGCGCCCGATTCAGAGAATACAAATTTGTACTGATTAATTTATCAGAATCATGTGCACATTAGAAAATAATAATCGCATCTATATTTTGGCACTTATCGATAAGGCACCTCGAATATTACAAAAATATCAACAATACCATTACATTACAAATCTATCTCAATTCAACGCAAAAACCATCGACTCAGCAGAGCCAAACACAGGGTAATCCTTGTAAACCCGATTCCCGCAGCTGCAGCCACGACATCCTCTTCAACCGGTTGACCGGCTCGGTACTCGAGAATGGGCAACGAGTAGTTCCCCATCAGATCGCGCCAGAAATCCATGCGTTCGGTCAGGAAGTCCTGTTCCATGTCTCGATCGGTCGAACGTCCGTCGCCGAACCTCATGAATCGTCCATGTTCCTGGAAGGGCTCCCAGCTCGAGGTCAGTCGCGCGCTCGGCACCCTGCAGGTGTATGGGCACGGCGTTTATACACTTAGTACATATAGTTGGCCGGTGAATAAGCCATGTGTGTACGCTGTTGGCGAGGGATATGACCGAGAGAGGATTATACGCTTGAGCGAGCGAATCGTAAGTTGCGGAAGAGCTTGATCGATGCGGAGAGTGGATGATTATTCCTCGGGGATTTGAATTTATGGCGTAGGTGTTGCGGAGAGTTAATGCTGTGCTGTTTCGTCGCGGAAGTGTCGATATTTTAGGTTTCTTTTAATCATTCAAAAATGCTTACCCAGTTTTGGCAAAGTTGATCCACATCTCGGACATGATGTTGATCATTGTTCTATCGCCCATCGTGTTAAAGAGTTGCAGGTCGGCGTATTTCTCGTTCAAGTAGGGGAAAATGTAATTCAAATCGTCACCGTGTGCGGCACCTAAACGTATTGGATACAAGCAAAAGGTTACGTTCGATATGTTTTATTTTTAAAAATAGTTACCGAATCGGAACGGAATGCCCCATCTGAAGGTAGTGCTGAACGTTCCCTCGTAAGCTAACACGTAAAAGTATACTTTGGATTTCATCTGCGGCAGTCGTCTTTGCAGGAAATCGTAACTTGAAAAAGTTATCAGTGCATCTCCGACCATCTGCAAAAGTTATTGTCGTTTATGAATGACACTTGAATTATTTGAAATATTTTTTTCACAGTGTAATTTATTAGTAAAGATCGAGATGCATAAATGGAATTTTCAAAATCAAAGTGTAACATACAGCGAGACTGAAATGTTAAATAATTATTCCAAATGATAATAATGTTATTTTACTGTATACAGTTGCCTACAGCGCTAATTAATCATACAAATAACACGAGAATACAGTACATTTGTATATCGTAAAATAATTACACTTTTAAAGCACAGCAAGAAAATGAAAACTAATTAAATTGTAAATATCAAACCAAGTGAATGAAAAATCTCAAATTTAATGAAATTTAATTTTCTCGCTAACTTGCCTGAGTAATATTTGATTCTATATTCCTCAGAATGTCCCCATCAAAATAGAAATCCTTAATTGCATCGCTAAATTCAGTGATATTCTCGATCGAATCTTGCAGCTCCAGAACGCTTGGAAGCAGCGTATCAAAGTCCCTCAAGAATTCATCTTTTATGGCGCTGTTTAGAAGGAGATCTAAAAAAATGTAATTAAATGAATTCAATATGATCGGATTTTTATGCTCGAATCTGATTTATTCACATGACAAACGTCGAATCCACGTATAAAAATTAATCACACAGGACAGTCTGATTCTGAGATGAAAAAAACGGTTTAAATCAAATCAACGCTACTTTTTTTGGAAACTTGCTGCTAACTTTCAACTGCACAGTTTGAATCTGATTAGATTACTAGAAAAACGTCAAATTAACGTATAAAAATAATTTACACAGTCTAAGTCTAGAATAGGAGACAAAGAAAAAGTTCGAAAAGCAGGCGTCAATCGAGCTCCGCAAATAAGTGACACTAATACGATATCACTAAGCGAGTCGTAGTGACGCGAGCTCGTGCATTATTTACCGGTCGTCTTGAGCAGACCCTCGTCATCCACGACGCCGTTGATCCACGGCATGTCCCTAAATAGGCCGTCAGTGAGACTTCGTTCCGGATGTACCGTCAGGATCGCACCCTCGGCATCTGCTTCCAGGGTCGGTCCGTAGATACATTTTGGATTTCGCCGCCACATGTGCTGCAACAATACGGACACCGTGAAACGCGATATCGCGCAAGGGCCGTTGATCGGATATGCAATTATAGGTATAATGATGCGCTGGGAACGCTAATGGTCGTTGCTATACGTCGAGGAAGCGTGCAGAAGAATGCGTCTATTCTCGTGCGGTGCTCGAGACGCGGTTGGCTTGATGAGGATGGGATGGTATATTGAATTTTATGTAGATTAGGCTAACCAGACAACCCGTACTCTTGAGGATTGAAAATTTTGAAGTTATAAAAAAAGTGGTTGTTGATGCAAAATATTTCGCAAGATCGGAAAACGAGCAATCGAGCGAAATTTAATAGAACTCACGTAGTAACTCTTCATGACGATATCAGCCGGACTCGTTGATTTCATGCACTGCATTATCTTCCGTTCGATCTTTTCTTGCCTCACAGTTACATCCTCGTCTTCCACGACTGTTCCGTTTTCGCCATCTCCGCTGCCCATATCATCGAAATCGCTTTCGTGCGCGCACTCCAGGAGATACGCCACGTGCAAGGACGAATTTCTAATGTTTTCACGCGTGTGGACTGCCCACTTCGCCGTTGGCGCCCCGCTCATCGTTATCATCTGCGTATGGTATAGATATATTCTGGATTACTCAATTTTCTCGTTAAGTTCGATATAAAACATAATGAAAGAGAAATCATATTTCAAAATTTATTAATTTTTATAGAAATGTAAAATTAATCGCAATTTAACATTTCAAGCGCAGACAAGTCAGCCTACATTTAAAATTAAGGGAATGAACGGAACGTTGTGCCAACATTTAAACTGTATCAATATCAACGATTTAATATATTAATTGGAATTGTAAATTGTGTACCTTTTGGAACTGTCCCTTGGTAGCCTCGCTCGAGGCCAACAGGTGGACCATTACCGCTCCGGAACTCTGTCCCATCAGAGTCACCGAGTTCGGATCTCCACCGAAAGCCTCGATATTGTCGTGGACCCAAGCGAGCGCCATAGCCGCGTCCTTGAGACCATAGTTACCGGGCGCGACGCTGTTTCCGGTGCTGAAGAAACCTGTGCACCAACCGTTTGCTGTATACATCAGGTACAATATCTGCGCAGGGGATCACCGGATGGACGAAGGCGCGAGCGCGCAAGAATTACGCGGATCACGAGCCCATAACCGAATCTGATATGGTCGGCCGAGCGTGTACAGGGTGTAGCTCGTTATCCTGTGCAATTTTTGCTTTCGGAGGGGAATCTTAAGCGAGACGCTCGCGGTTTTATTTCTGCGTTGAGATTGCGCTTTTTCTATAGTGGTAGTGTGCGATATAATTAAGTATAGAAAACACGAACTGCAGTCGTTCCGGTATAATCACTCGAGATATTAAAAAAAAAAAATCATGATGTTGCACACTAGCTTATTTGAAATTATAAACTTATTGTTAAATTCGAAATGAAACTGAGCTGGAAGTCTCGCGAATCACGACAAAGTTGAATTAATATTTTAATCGAAATCCTATCGCGTATGCCAACGTTGTTAGAAACTCGGTTAAATTTTAATAGTAAATCATTTGGTAGTGGGAAATTCCTCTCGGAGCCATAAAGTAAATCAAATCTTGAAAATCGTATCACGCGAATTTAATATACAAGCAAACAGGTATAAAGCTCGCGGTTTTCTATAATCCGTTTTATTTCCTTATCGAATCTCAATCTCGTGCCATTTATATCACTCGTAATTACGAAGCACCGCTTACCTAATATGTTAAGCCGATAGTTCAAAGTAACGAGGATGATCTCGTGATCCAGCAAATATGTGGGCGCGTATAAGCTGCTGTTACTGCTTCCTGTGTTAAAAGCCCCGCCGTGTATGAATACTATAACCGAGAGCTTTTTCTGTTGCGTTTCGTTGACGTTCTGACTGATCTGGAATGAGAGAAACGTTTTTTTTTTTAATGTCACAGAAGAGTTTGCAGCAGCACTTGTCTATTGCGTTGTACGATTGATTTATGAAATATTATTATGATACCGCGAGTGATAAATTTATGCTCTGGAGAAGAACGATGACAGTGAGCTTTCACGAATAGAGCTTGACTCACACGCCGCTCTGCCAGTAACAATTTATGCTCGCTATGTATTGACTGAGACGTTTTCAAATTCAATTTTAAAAACGTGATCTGGATTCGCGTATCAAGTTATGCTTGTGATATCATTGTCTCGGCGATCATAAATTTTTCATAGCATTAAATACACTTATACCGGATAAAAATATGCTAATTGTATGAACAATCAATAATTGAATGAAGAATCTCTCATAGTTAAAGCCTATTTTTCTAGCTGTACTACATCTCGGTTTGATCAATTCGTGTTCAGCGACCTCACAAAACAATCGAGCTCGAGTTCCAACGCATTGCGTACACGCGATCGGGTTTCATTGTTCGAGAAGGTTAGGTTTCGAGGTGTAAAACGCCCACGCCGCAGAGTTAGAAGCGAACTATTTTTGTATTTAAATGGGATCTTCCTGGGAGAATCGCGGAACAACCTCCTAGGGGTTACTCGTAACCAGGGTTAATTATTATACAGATATTATAAAGTGTACTCACTGTAGGAGTAAAAACGTTTAGATACAAGCAGTCTTCATCTCCGACAAGTCCTGTATCCCTCAATTGCAGGCAATTTGAGCCATCGGATGAGGCGTTTCTTACTTCCGTCCATTTTTCAGTCCATGGTACAGGATTCTAAATGAACAATTTTTTTCGTCAAGTTGTGCCTATGCTTATTTTTTAAACTTTGAAATACAATCTGGATTTGATCGAATCGAGTCAGTTGACGTAACAAATTCAACTGCACAAATATATGGGGAAATCTACAGAAAATATGCAGTTAGAGTGCTCGAAAAAATAAATTGAAGATCTTATCTTGTTCTTTGGTTTTAAAAATTTGGATTAAACCCCTCTTTGTTCAATAAATATATAAGTCAATCAAAAAGGTCGAAAAAGGGCCTCTGATAGCCATAAACATATTTCCATAAGAAATTGATAAGCATACATATAGCTAATCAACAAATAAAATGTTAATCTAATTTGGTAAAATCAAAGTACAAGAAAGGAGCTTCAATTTAAGCCCCGGATGGGTGACGATAACCGCCCGAGTAACAAGTTATTAGGATTTTAAAATAAAAAAATTACCCTGTGTTTTTTATTAAAAATTTCGATTTTTCGCTATTTTCAGACCAAGACAACTTTGAATGTAAGCAACTATTTTTAACTCACCAGGGCTAAAATTGAAGATTTTATCTCATACTTTGATCCTATAAATACGCATTTACCGTTTGCACCCCCAGAGCTTGAGTACATGCCGTTGAACAATGGCTACTTTTCATGAATTTTTACGACGAAAATTTCACGAAAAAAAATTTAAATCGCCCAGAAATCATTGTGCCGAGGTCGATATCGCAGGATAATCGCCTTTTCAGTGTTCTATAGACCTCAAAGGATAAGAAAAGTGTGGTAGCGGCGATGTAGCATCGAATTTTTTTTCGGATTTTCGAGCACTCGAACTGCATATTTTCTGTAGATTTCCCCATATATTAAGTAGTTAGTCCATCTTATCACCTCAAATCTGAGCTCTTTTATCGGGGGTTCAGCGTACGGAATTCCCAGAAAACCGGTAATATTAGCACCTCGAGCTGTCTTCAACCAAACTCCTCGTACTGGACCAAAATTAGTTTCGACTTGCGGATCATTGCCAAAAACACAATGAAACCACGGGATCACCAGGAGAAGGAAAAATTTTCGATTCCTCATGATAATTCCTCGTCGACTTCACATGCAAACGTTGACTCAAAACTGTTTTGTAGAAAAATGAATCGTTGCTCGTTCTCTGGAAAAATTTAGTAAGGTCTGAATGGTGTGACTGTCACTAGTTTTCTAAAACATAGAATTTCTTCGCTGATTCGTCACATTATGCTCGATAAGATAAGCGATGACTGTTGTGATAAGAACATTATGCTAGTTTCAGGTTGTTTTAATTAGTATACGCTACTCGCAAGTATAAGGTGTAGCCTTAGTTGTGTGTTGCAGTTATTTAGATCATCTATAGTAATAGAATAAAGTTTTCCTCGAGCTGGATTTGAAGTTTAAATCAATGAGCTATATGCCCTTGAGATTATTGTAATTTACCAACCGAATCTTGCATCGTCTCGAGTAGCATATATAAAAAATGGATTTAATTAAAGTAATAAAACGAATCGTAACGAACGAAAGTAAGAAATCGAAATTCTTGAGATAAAGGAATCATTTTGTAAATTGTCGAGCTGCAGTCTTTTTGTTTATCTTTCTTATCTTCCGCGAATAATTCGCGATCACTATTGACCAGCACATCATAAAAATGCGCGGAACGCCAACGCGTGATGGAACATTTTGATGAACGTATTCATTGTATGAACTTTTTCACGGAATAATTCCACGTACCTTTAAAAAATGAATTCATTCCTCCAACTTTGTAATGAATAAATGGAATCTAACAGAAACAGGCTAACCGGTAAAAAAGCAAATCTAATCAAATTTCAATCGATCGTACAGTGAAAAGCAAAACATATTCACAACTCCATCACCTCGATTACCCTTGCACATACACGCGTTACAACCACCTTCCAAACAAACAAAAGCACCGCAAAGCCATTCGTTCTCCAACCCAAAAATGAAAAAAAAGGAAAACCCACCTATCTCTTGTCGCTCCTTCAAAATTGAAACAGCACGCTCACAGCAGTAACATTCACTTGAACAATCACCAATTCCAAAAACCAACTCCCTCTGGTAAACAAATGGCCATATAAAAAGCAGAACACCACTGCGCACAGAACAAACAAAGAAACGCGCAACTATCGAGCAAGTCGATCAGGCATTTGGGAGGCGCGAAATCAAACTGCATGCAGCCTCGCGGGAATACACGGAGGCTGTGCGGCGGTGAGAGCTGCAACGTTTAATCTCAATTGCTGGAATATTTGCTTTGCTGCTACGGGTAAATAGATGGATGACACACGGTGCTCCACTTTAATTAGTCCAACTTTGCGTCTCACTCTTTCGCTTTCGTCACGTCTCTGTTGACTCGCTCGCGCGCGCGCTCGTAAAAGACACAGCCGTATGCGCGCTGGAAGCGTGAAATACATTATACACATGCGCGCTTTCTTATCTATATGTGTACTTGCTGCTCGATTGCCGCGCCGGGATTTTCATTCTCGGATGTCTTTTTCGCGAGGCTGCTGACTTTTCTTCCTCTGCGTTGTGTACGCGCATATTATACGCGAGCGCGTGATGTGCTAGATCTGAGATGACGCTATGCGATACTTTTTATCATACTGAGATCGTTTCAATTTTTTTTTCCGGAAAATTTAGATGCATGTGTTTGATAAGCCGGCTCGTGCGTTGTTTGCGGACAATTGAAAGAATAATGTCAATGTCGGTTGAAACACGGGCTGGAATATATGTAAGCTGGTGTATGTGCGTGTGTATACCGAAGTTATGTAATGAAAACGTACTTCAACTTGAGGTCGAAAAGCTGGTCGTGTACAGTTTTCCAGTCTATAGAATAATTCAACGAGGTACGCTTATGCGTATCGTGGAAACGAGAGTATAATACATCAAAAACTACTGAAAAAACTATTACTGAGCGATTTTTTATTTACCAAATGTAATCAAAGCGGCATGTATTGATATCAAATACGCTGTATATTTTCTGAGCTACCAAAAGTCTTTTCAAACTTTCGATAAACGAAAATTTATCGGAAACGTTGTACACGTGTAAACACCGTTACACTTACACGCCAAAACAGTTGCTATGTGCCGATGGTTCATGTATTGATTAAACAAAAACACGCAAATGAAAAACAAATAAAATACTTTTTAATCAACGCTTTGCTCCGCGTCGCCACGCATAAGCCCGCAAAAGTCTCTTGGCGCACAAAACCAAACGCAGAGTCTTGTATTTACAGTTTGCATCCGTCATTATAAAAAAAGCTCTTTGTGGCGCAGCCAAAGTAATTTCTATAATTAAAAGCCACTTCAATTCCGTCCTGTCCAGCTCGTGTGAGTCGCTTGAAAAATTTCAGCGGAAAAAAGCAGCCCGTCCGCGTGTATAATTCCTTGAAGGTGCGCGAGCGCGCGCGAAACGTCCTTAGCGTTCCGCACCGTTGACAAAACTGCGCGCTTATCTCCTCGTCGTTAGTTAAGCAAAGTAGAACTCTCGAGTTGCGGCTTGAAACTGAGTGCCGATGCTAGATGCTACTTCGGCGCTTTTGCAAGTTGAGCCGCGTATGCGAACATTTGAAATGTGCAGAATCATCGCAGCGTTTTTAATGCGCTCCGCTGATTTTTCGAGATATTTTCGCAAGCTGAGAGTGACCAATTTCGCACAGTGTTTTGAATTGAAAAATAGCTCGATGGATTTGTCAGAGCTTCAACGAGATGATCGAGCTTCACAGTAAGCATCAAGGTAATGAAATCCTTCGTTACTCAGATCTTTGATCCAATTAGATCCAATAGAGACCGAACAAGCTCTTACTCGGTAGCGCGAGCTTTCACCTCGTCTGGCTTCTTTTTCACGAGCTCGGTCTGCTCCTCCCGGTTGTCTCAAAGACTCTGCAGAGGAGCATTAGATTACGCATCTATTTGTCGTCCGCGCGACTAATTGCCATCGGTACCACTCAGCCATGCATCACGAAGCGCAGCCAAGAGAAGTAGGCGACTCGTGCGTCTCGCGCCGTGAATTAACTGCCCTACGGATCGCTTTATCGCGCTTAACGATGCGGCCGCTTTACTCCTTTAACTCTCTCGTCCCTACGTCTTGTCTCTCTCGCTCTCTCTCCCTCTCTCTCGCTCTCTCTCTCTCTCTCTCTCTCTCTCTCTCTCTCTCTCTCTCTCTC
>QLSS01000032.1:1457947-1472741 GCA_024372645.1 Trichomalopsis sarcophagae | reverse complement strand
CTCTCTCTCTCTCTCTCTCTCTCTCTCTCTCTCTCTCTCTCTCTTGCCCTACAACGTTTGTCATTGTCACGGGCTAGCCAAGCTTGATTATTGATAATGAATTATACAAATGAGGATGATCAAATTGACCAGGTATTCTGAAAAATATTTTATTTTCAGATACTCGAGGAAAAAATCAATATGCAGGATTGTGCTTTGTGTTTGATCAATGTTTTATTCAACTTTCTTATCAAGATTTTCATTGTACAAATTTACGATGCTTTTTTTTAATATTTTATGCCTTGTTTTTACTATGAGAATAGTTAAAGGCAAAGATGCTTTTGATATAAAAACAGTACTTGGTCCCTAAAAATCACAATATATCCTTACTGCGTTGTCTTGTTTTACAATAATACATAATCATATGTATCATTTATTAAGCTTTCATACTGCAAAATTAGTATTTGAAATGAAACTCTATCGTGATTTTGAAAGATTAATAATCAAACTTAAAATCTTTAGCTAAATTATCTAAAGGAGAAATAGAAAGAGGTACTATAATTAAAACTCTAAAGAAGAATGACGTCATAACTTAAAATTTAAACAAAGCTCTCATACTCCTAAATGGCCTTTATCATTAATTAAAAATGTTTCTAACAACAATACTTTTAAAATTAAACGAACGCTTTTAAACGACTGAAGTAATTCTAATAAACGACTAATACGAGACTCTAACATAGATACATTGTATTATGTAAATGTAAAATTTAGCGCACTAGAGATGAATAAAATTTCAAGCAGATGTACATTATCATTATTCCTGCCCTTAATGCGCGTGCATATTCATGTTGAAGCGTCCGACGCGTACACGTGACATTTCTCTCGTTGACGCGTTTTTTCGTCATACGAGAATGCGAACATGTCTCCGTGGCTGAGTGTTTAATTGGAAGAGACGCATGTATTCACGGCAGCTGCCTAGCTAACGGAATTACTATATATCTTGTGCTAGCACGAGCAAGGTCTAAGTGTAAAACATCTCCTGTTATCGTGTATTTTTTCCTGATTTAACATCAATTAACCAGGACATTTTCTAAAGTCGATTTTTTCAATATTTCATTTTGCATTTTAAGATATTTTACGATTAGATAACAAAAAACGCATAATGTATATTTGAAACACAATAACGCATTAAATACGCGAATAAAGTGCATTAACATGATTGGTGCGCACCTAATTTAATATCTCGACTTTTTCGGTTTAAACCCCACTTTTATTCATGTTAGAATAAAAATCAATTACGCTAATTAAAAACAATTATTCTGTACAATCATGTTAGTATTAATATTTAAAAAATAATTCGCGTAATCCCTTTTTCTTTAAAACCCTCATGTACTTATGGCGTCGCTAAAAACTAATGTTTACTTCAATCTTTTATAATTGAACAATTCATCATTGAATATCGCGGGGGAGTTTTCCAAATCGCGCTCGATGATCGCTTTAGTTTCTTAGGATCTATACCACGGAATAGCTCCCTTAAATCCGGTGTACATTTTTTAGAATCAAAAAACCTTAAAATTGTCCTCAGTGGTATGTGCTGTTGCATCGCCAGTTGTGGTTGCCGAGCATTCTCTGAAAGAAAATTAATTACAATAGAAATAAACCTATTTTAGCAGTTTTTAGATTTTAAATCAACGAATTATCAATATCGTACTTGAAGCCCAATGTGGAATTTTATGTTTAGGCTTGCTTTCATCGTCGGACTCCTCTTCGTCTGGATCGCTGTCCATTTTGTAGTTACATGGCGCCTGCTTTTGAGCCATAGCCTTGGCCTGTAATTATTATTGGAAGTTTTACTTCTGTGAAATCACTAAAGTATAGAATGATAAGAGCATTATAATTGTATACAAACCTTGGCCTGCAGTAAAGCTTTATCTATCTGATTTTTCAGCTTCATTTCAACCATCTGGTGTCTCATTTCAGCTTGCTTACGTTTCTCCATTTCTTGTTCGCGACGTTTCTGTTCAGCAAGCAACCTTTCTTGTTCTTCTTGTTCTTGTAAGCGTTGCAAACGTTGTAATTCTTCCTGCTTTCGCCTTTCTTCCTTTTCCTTTTAAATACAATTCAATCGTTTAAACAAATGAAAATGAAAACTCATCGTTTGATAAATTTATAACTTACCTGTGCTCTTTGCATTGCTGCCATACGCTTCCTTTCCATTTCTTCTTTTTGTTTTTCTTGCATCTGCTGTGCCAACTTAGCTTTCTCCTCTCTTTCTTTTTCAGCTTTTAATCTCTTTTCATAGTCCAGTTTTTCCTTTGCTTCTCTTGCTAATTTGTTTTTCAATTCCTTTTCCTCCCGTTTTCTTTAAAAGTCAATAATGTATTTAATTAAAATGTTTCTAGTTATTGTTTATTTTTCTTTACATTAATATTTTACCGTCTTTTCTCTTCAGCTTGAGCTTTCAAAAGTTCTTCGCGCTTTCGTCGTGCATCCTCCTCGTGAGCTCTTCTTCTTTTCTCTTCAGCTGCTCTATCTATCTGTTTAGATGCTGATTTCATTGGCTGAATAAATGAATCAACGTTTGAAACAATATTTCCGCGAGGAGCTGTCATAGACTTTGAGTACTAAAAACGTAATTTATACACATATATATTATTTTGTGTGATATTTTCTGAAAGAGAATGTTGCTTTGATATCTTACGGGATTCAAATACTGGGAATTTGAAGGCGTCGCATAAGTATTTTTAGTAACAGAACTAGGCATCTGGAGCATACGAGTTTTTCCTAGTGGTGTAGTTTTGCCACTTGTTTTTTGTGCTGATCTTTCTAATGAACTCGACTTTGTAGATTTTACAACATTTGTGTTTTCATTCTGAAAAATTATTTTAAAAAATCAATGAAAATTCCATATAAAGATAAACGAGTATCATATTAAATCTACACTGACCTCTTTTGTATCATCGTTTTCTTTCGCGTGTTTTGCAAGAGAAATTTTTTTAGCCTTTGCTAACGATTTTCTCGCTAATTTTTGACTCACAGTAGGAGTAGGTGTTTCTGTTGCTGCAGCCAGAGCACGCGTTTTAGTTCTTGTGATTCTTCCTGCTGTTTCTGGTTGCTTTGGACTCACAGCAACTTGTTCAAAAGCTTCTACCCTTTTTTTGACAGAATCTTTGGCATATGGACTGAACAAAACTGGTTGCTTATATCCTGATTTTAGGGTAGATCCTTTTATATCTTTGTTTGATGGATTTACTCTTATTGGAGTTCGAAGAATTTCATCTTCGCTCAACAAAGAATTACTAGATCTTGTGATGCGCTTTTGTTGATTAACTATTTTTCCATTCTTAGCTTTGTATTCCTTTCTTTCGGGTGATGATTCATCGTCAGTCAAAAGATTGTTAAATTTATTTATTTTATTTTCTCTTTGGGATTTTGAAATAATGGCGTTTTCAGATTCCTGCTTTCCTTTAACAAAAGTTGCTGATGCCTTATCCACAGGCTCTTCCTCTGCTATCTTTTCTTTGATGGTACTGTTATTACGCGATAAAGGCTCTTTAAAGGAAGCTTTTTTAACAGTTATAGTCTCATTGAACACTTTCTTGCTCGACAAAGGTTCAATTAAAACAGTTACGTTCATCATTTTGTCCAATGTTACCGTTGTGTTAGGATTCATAGTTGAGTTCATAATTGGAATTGGTTTACCAAGTGCATCCTCGTACATAGAAGCCACTGTCTCATCGGCAGCGTTACTCATGTCCACTGTTTCATTTATAATTCTGTTCACTTTTTTAGAGCTCTGCGCATCAAACAATGAAGATGAGCTAGCGTTTGATGCAATAGACTTTTTATTGTCTATGGAAATGGTCTTATCTGAAACTTTCTCTTGTTTATTTAAAGATTTCGAATCTTTGTTTTTCTTTTCTGGAGATGATTTTGAGTAATTAGCTTTTTTAGCGACAGGTTCATCACTGAATAAAGAGTTTTGTCTTGTAGATCGTTTGAATGTCGAATTATCATTCACACCGTCATACTGGTCATCAAGTTTACGCTTGGTTGAAGCTCGTGTATGTTTTTCTTGAACATAAGTCTCATTTGCATTGAACACTCGTACTGACTCTTCAACAACCACTGTTTTATTATTATCGTTAATTTCAGACTGCTTTATCTCTACCTTGCTTTGTTTTACTGGTCTTGCATCTTCATCTTCTGAACTTTCTATTAACTCTTTTGGTCTCTTGTGGCGACTGTCCTTCATAATCTACATAAAAAAAAAAAAAAATTATCATCTTTACAAATAAGCAACTGATTTTAAAGCATATTAAAAATACAAACCCTTTCTGCTAAGGAAACATCGCTTCCATCGTTTGATGGCCTCCTAAGTTTTGTATTTAGTGTTAGTGATTGTTGTTTTTTGATTATATCTGCTGCTTTAACCGATGCTCCTCTTTTCGCTCTACCGGATGAGACTTCTGATGTCTCTAAAGTCATATTATTCATCCGAGAAGATCTAGTACTCATAGAATTATGTGGACTGCTGCCATCATCAGATGTTTCCAATTCATCGTTTTCTGGAATAGCTTTAATTCTAGTGGCTCTCTTTTTGGGAACTTTTGGAGTTTTGGCCAGTAATGAAGCAGTGCCCGTTGATGTTATTTGTGTAAGTAAAGCATCAATATAATTCAATGCATCCTGCTTCATATCCTGAACGCACTTGTTAATTTCTATGGACTCTTGGTGAATGCGAGAAAAATCAGTTTGTAGCATCTGAATAACTGTCTTCTTGTCCATGGTGGAAGAATCTGGAGCAACAGAGGCACAACAAGGATTTTTACAAAAGCAACAAAAATTTGAGAAGACGATCAACTTATAATGTTAGTTAATGAAGCAGTGTTCTTTACTTACATTACAGGTCCTTTAGTATATAAGGAAAATGAAAACGAAACGGAACTGTGCGAAGCCGAATAAGTGCCAAACGTAACGTACAAACTCGTACGACAATATGATAGGCTATGCAATAATAGCGCGTCGTGCAGTACTTATAACGTAAAAAGTAATAGAGAGACGTGAGCGATGCAAAACTAAAAACTGACACGATCCCTAACGCGCGTTATTTTATCACGGAATTCACCACATATTTTGATATTTCTCGGCCGATGTTTCGATCCCTCCGAAGCCCGCGCGCGCCAGCAACGACGACTCCATGTGCAAGACGCGCACAAACAATGTCGTGTTTCTCCTCTTCCTTCGTCCTGCCGCTGTCACGCCGCCGTCCCTTTCCGTACTTATACCCTAAAGGCCTAAACTCAATTAGAATGGACGGGCCCTGGGCCCATCAGCTATAACGTCTTTTTCAAATCGCCGTTTCCAGCGCCCTGCTATGTCAAGACGCTCAACTATATGTATAAAGCCGGGAAGAAAAAGCGCGCCAAGAGTCAAGGCGATTGCAGCGCACTCTCCGCTGACCGCTCCCCTCTTCATCATCAGCAACACCAATAGCAATGTATATATAGGTATATATTATACCGCATGGCGATATCGATATAGGTGAAAATATTATAATTCATTATAAAAAAAATAAGTTGTGTATACACATCATTGTATGATTGCAATAGTTACTATGGAACCGTTACGTAATCGATAATGTTTTGTGGGTAAGAATTGTGACAGTAAATTCAAAACTTACTAAAAAATATTTATTTTTGCCTTTTCTTTTATTGATTTTAAAATCTAATTAATTATAGGGTGGAGATTATCGACTATCATTATTATGCACGAGATTCAACAACTAAAAAATAACCACCAGATATGCTTTAATAAAATCGATTTTTTATTATATTTAGAGTACAGTAATTTTGATAATTTTTTTTATCAATATTGACGATTCATTATTTTATGTATATATGTATAATATGTATATTTTGTCAACTCATCTTTGATACAAAAAATTTTTCATTTCGAGTCATACTTAAATGAAGCATTACATTTTTAATTTAAATATTCTTTGTATAAATCACATTTTCTATTTACATTGTTAGCTTAAATTGTATTCCGAGTTACTTGCAGTGTTATTTTTACATTCTCCTATACAATCAATCGAAAACTTGTGTTTCCGCACATTGGTTCTCATTAATTTTTGTATACCTGCTAGCTTTTCACATGTTAATATAATAATAATTGATTAATTTCTAAAACAAATTTAATGTTAACTGCAAATCAACTATATATAAAACTAAATTATTTTATAATCTAACAATCAACAAATCTTACTGTGTATAATTATGTATATAAGGATTTTTTCTTTATGAAAATTCTGTAGATAAAAGTGCTTTAGTAGGCTTTAATTCTATATAGAAATGGATGGATTTAATATAAAATAAAAATTTCAAAAATGTAGATTTTATTGCCAATGAATTACTGGTGTCAGCTCTCCAACAATAGATGTACAACACTGTTTTGATACTTTGACTAGATGTACTGCTTGATTTTTTTTATTGTAGTTTGTTATTCGATAATAATAAAAACAATTTTTACTGACAGTATTACAACATGCTAAAAATGCGTCAAAAACGCATCTCTTTAGGGTTTTCTTTTAAAGATAGATTTATAAAATATCATCTACAGTTTTTCAATTTGAACAAGAATTCGATGCCAACTACACACCTAAAGCTTTTTTTTCTTAGTCTTTCAGTCGAGATATTATTGTGACATTTCTGAATCAAATATTTTAACCATTCTATGATAACGGTTTACGCAACAACGACTGTATCAACGATACAGATTAACAACTATAATTGCCTCAATCTTTAGCTAAAAACTCTAAAACTTTTAAGACAAATACAACTAACGTTTGTTTTCTTAGTTGGTCATTTTTCGTTTTCTTTTGTCTAGACACTAGTTATGTAGTTGTATGTACAAAGTCATTGATTATTGAAAGAAATATTACAAATCTGACAGATTACGATTACTTTCATTTTGCAGAACCATAAAGATATTCATCGCAATGCATAATTTTTAATTCAACAATTCCATGCTGTGTTGCGTAAAAAATTGAGCATGTCAAAAATAGGTGCGCATATTTATAAAGGGGGAATGTTCCTAGGCACAGATTCTCTAAATTAAACGCTTTATCCATAAAATGAATTGTGCAGTTTTAAATGAATATTGGCAATATGCAATTTACAAGGAATTAAGCTCTTTAGAGGCACGGCACATTGTTTCTTTTATATTTCCTGCAGTCTCTATGGCTACTTTATTCCACTGTTTTAATCAGGTACAAATAATAAAAACCATTAATATGCTTTTTTTTCTTTTAATTATTGTACGATACGTGGCATTGCGAAATTGAAGCGATATATTTTTATGGCTAAGTGGCTTTAAAGTTTAAAGAGGAACATTAAAATTTACTTAATTTGGCTTTGGAATACTGACATGTGTAATATCCATCGCCACAAGAATCCCAACTAATCCCTTAGCGGTAAGATTTTTTTTACTTTCAAAATTAGTCATAATCCATATGCAAATTATTGAAATTCTCTGACTCGATAATTGTCTGCAATTTTCTTTCACAACAATCATCATAAGATTTGCTTTCTTTGAGAACGCCAGCATCCTCTAATTTTTCCTACGAAATTCTAGTTTCATCAAACACATACATTTCAAGTTCCCGGAAAGTGAAAGAAGGTGATTCGGGCGTTTAAACGAAGACTTTCAACGTCATCAATGATTTAATATTGCCATTGCACGTTTTATATAGTTTAGAAAATAGGATTTGAGTATATTTGATGAGGTAAAAAGTCTTCATTTATTACAATAATTACTCAGTCCTAAAACAATTTTGCACAGAGCAATAAAGAACATACACAAAACCCTGTGACGAAGCTCATACACAATTATTCATTCATGCCTTTGAATAAAAGTTTGTTATAATAATAATAATAATAGTAGTAATAATAATAATAATAATAATAATAATAATAATAATAATAATAATAATAAACCCTACATCAACGATAATAAAATGCGAAATTCAATTGCTTTTGCTCTAATGATTCTTTAAACGCCGAAAGTTGAACTTTCTAAATCGAAATCTATCTTACTACTAGGGGGGGTCCGACTCACTGATATTTCGTCAGAGTTATTAAATTGCAAAAGTACTTCCTCTTCCAGATGGGCGTTCAATAAAATATCCATTCCAGTCATTCCCTTTTCGCTGTATTTTTGAAATACTCCTGTGGCTATTCGCCAGATTTCTCGATTCCTTTCAATTATATGTACAATTGGTTGCATCGACGGAAACAACGTTGCTAAATTCCTAAAATTATACAAAGGATAATTAAGATTATATTATTCCAAATAAACTTTCATCATCAGTATTGCAATTGAATACTAACGTAAATAATGGTAAAACAAGATTCGTTATAAACTGCACTTGGAGATCTGGTATTGACGCTCTTTCCCTGTCCATCATTTCAATGGGTGCTGTTCCCATGCTTTTTTCTAAATCACCCTGGGAGAAGAATTCGTCGTAGATCTGTTCCTAAAAAATTATTTCGATTCAGTATTTGTTGCTTATACATTTATCAATAAATTATATATAGATTATGGTTTCAGGAGTAATTACCGCTGTCTGTTTCGAAACTCTCCAGTTTTTCGTTTGATCATTAAGATCGCAGCATGTCATGAACATGGCATGCAATATTTTCTGATGCTTTGGATTATTTTTATCGTATCCTTGTTTCGTCACATCTCGCTGTTCTTCAACGCTTCTGAAATGAGACGCCAGGTCCGTCGCAAGGATATTATTTCTTAGTAGATCAAGAGCTTCGCTATATTCTTCGCTACTGAGATTCTCAAAAATATTGCAACCTTCGGTATTCAAAATACACATGGATTGAGCCAGATGGTGTCTCTAAAATTTGTTCAAGTCATAAATGTCATGAAATAACCATTTGAAAAACTAGGAACAAAAAATCAAGTTTTTAATCAAGGATGTAAGAACGTACTTCCATGACGGATCCCTCAGAACTGTAAAGACTGGCTAATATAGTTCCACATTTAGTTTGGAACGAGTTGTTGGTTCCCCTGTGATCTATGTCATGACATAAACACGACACGAGGAAGACCAAAGCTTGCAGCGAGGTCATATATCCATCTCGCACCAAATTCAGATTTTTCATGAGCAAGTAGGCAAAGTGAGCAACTGAGAATGCATGCATCCAATTGTGATAGGGAGCATCCCTATAGCCCTTCTTCACATACAGTATGAACCTACACACAAGTATTAGAGTTATTATGCGTCAGACGAACTGCGAAGAATTTACACGAATACGGGAAAATATACAAAATGTTGTGCACTTTACCTCGCTAATACAGTTTTCCTTATTTTCCACCGTCGAATAAAGTTTAGGTCGGCAAACATTTTTAAAACATAGCACGGCATGTGCCTATAGGGTACGGTACGCGGACAAAAATGGAAAGTATCAAAATCCTTTATATTGTGATCGTCTCCACAATTTAATAGAGCTTGAACGTCTTCCTCTTCGACCTGGAAATTCAACGCGAATTAAGTAGGTTGCTTGAAGAAGCAAAATAAATGTAAGAAGTATATTCGTTACCTGCTACATATATTTAATTTCCGTTAAGCATAAAAATATATTGTAGTATTAAAATTTTGAAGCATAAAATTGTATCTTAAATTAAGCATATTTTAATTGAGTCCCTTAAATTTGAATTGCTACATACTAAAACTACAAAATATTTTAAGGTAACTCGAATGCGGACGAATCACGCGCAAGCGGGATTGAATAAATAGAATTACCTGCATGTGGTACATCATCAGCTCATTGCTAAGTTTACTCCTCGCTTGAGCATCCTGAATCTTTTTGTAAACAATACTATGCATTATGGAGATACCACAATAAATACTGAACGCCATTGCCACCTCTTCGTCGAACACGTCGAAATACAGTCCATTTATTTTATTGCACAGTTGAGCCACACCTAAAAAAAGTCAAGAAGAGAGCTTGATATCTTTCGCATTCTTGAATTCTTATTTGATTTCATACATGTATATATTTATTAATTGAAGAAAAATCTCGCCCGATATCTTATATATTTACAAACTGTGAACGAACAATA
The DNA here is from genome assembly GCA_024372645.1 of Trichomalopsis sarcophagae. NCBI lineage: Eukaryota > Metazoa > Arthropoda > Insecta > Hymenoptera > Pteromalidae > Trichomalopsis > Trichomalopsis sarcophagae. Next base: position 1,462,625 of record QLSS01000032.1, on the reverse strand, counting down.
TTTACGCGCGAGCTATAAAAACGATAAAAATTGTGGAAGTACAAACAAATGTTTGCACGCGATAATCCCGATTTAATGTTTGAAGTTGGATAATATAATATGTAGTATAGAGCAGCGTATAAACTTACCAATAATTCCATTCTCGTCTCGAATGGGGAAGCACAGAATGTTTCTCGTTTTGAACCCGGTCACTTCGTCTATTCCCCGATAAAACAACGGGTGCTCGTAGGCATTTCTAATGTTGAGCAACTTTCCTGTCGTTGCGACATGTCCTGCTATTCCTTGTCCAAGAGAAATTCGCATCTCCTGGGCGGACTGGAAATAAGAAAGCGAGCGCGAGGTTAGCAACAACAATACACAAGTTTTCGAGCAATATATTTGACAATTGTGCAGGAGGGAGGACAGATTAGATAAGATATCTTACTTCCTCGGTCGGAAGTCCGTCGAAAACCTTGGCCACGAGTTCTTGCTGCTCGGATTCCAGCAGAAAGAGCGAGCATCGCTCGGCTTTCGTCAGTTTCCTGGCCTCCGTCATTATTTCGCGCAGCAGGTCGGTCAGGTCTCCTGTGAAAGATGTAGCAAAAGTTATTACATATTTTCCCGATTCCGGCCAATACGAGAAAGCTCCGTCATCGAGTACACGAGAATATAATGAGGCGAAGAAAAAAAAGCGGCAAAGAGGCGCGCAGAAATGCGTATGTATTCCTAATATACGCGTGTGTGTCTGTGCGCGCCGCGCGTACGTGTGTATAGGAAACGTTTATCGTTTCCAGCATTCTCGCGGGTTGTTTTACCTCGTTATCGGGCATCATTATCATAATTATCGTTATTACGTAGAGCGCGGCGAGTCAGCAGCAATATCGCATCAATAAAGAAAAAAAAAAAAAAAAAAAAAAAAAAAAATGAAAAGAAGATAAAGCGGAAAAAAGTGGCTCGGGCGGGCGCGCGTATGTGTGGTCGAGAGTGTCAAGAGAGTGTATAACATGTATTAGATTAGGCTTACCAAGACGCGTAAAGAGTTTCTTGGAGACGACCAATAAATCTTGGCACTGGAGCTTGAGCCGCGTTTCCTCCTGGCACCTCAGCGTGCTCAGCAGCAGACTGAGGCAATATCTGCAAAATACAGAGAGTCGAGAAGTTTAGTTACAACGGCCTCTCGTCAGCGACTGCATTGCAATTATGAATATCGTTACACGCACATATATTCAGCGCAGCGGCGACTGAATCACGCGCATATAATATACACACACGGGCGCAGAGAGCGAAAGAGCAATCGAGTAAAGGGGATACTATATAATGTGTCTCGTGCGCGCGCGAGCGAGCATATAATACGCGTATATATGTACAGTCAGCGATTGTCTCGGCGCTCGGGCGCGCATAGATAAGGAGCTGCGGCTCGATCGTAATTGGATATGCATGTAGGTATGCGTATAGAGCGCGCGGGGCGCTGCATAAGCTCTGCACGGGCTGACGCGAGCAGCGTCATCCCATCTCGAAAGTAAACATTAACTCCCCGCCGCCGTCGCTCTGTCGGTCTGCTGGTAGACGAACGACTATAAAACACTCTGTTGCGTTCAAATCGCGATTGTGTAACGTATATCGTTTCATCTCTTTTTCTCCCCCCCCCCCCCCTCTCTCTCTCTCTCTCTCTCTCTCTCATTCTCTCTTTCGTTCGTTCGGTCGTCCGCTGCGTGTGTATTATTATATATACTAGAGCGTGCGTGTGTCGGTGCACGTACACAACACATATATACATGTATATAATACAAGCGGCGAGATCGCCGTTCAAAAGACACACACACACACACACACACACACACGAGTTGGAATAACTGATTAGGCTCTTTTCGCGAGAGAAGACAGATGAATCGTTTCGGAGAAAGACATTGTTTTGCGCAACCTTGCCATTTTCCATTTCACCGCGATAACCAGCATCTTATGCGTATCGCGTTACTCGCGCACTGATCTGCTCTGTGTAAAATGCACAACTCTACTTATTACTTATATATTAAGAAATGGGAAATAATAAGAAGTATATGAGAAACTTGCCTGAAGCATTCCTGGACTATTTTGGTGCAGAGTAGCTCGGCGCTGGCCTCGTCGACGAATCCCACGAGGCAGACGAGCAGGGCGACCTGGCGTTTGATCGGGTGCTGCACTGGCACGCAGAGATAGCTCTCGGGTAGCGGCGCCACTGCCTCGCTCAGCTGGGCCACGAGGTCCGGGTCGAGCTCGTTGACGAGCTGCTTGCACGACTCGCCGCTCGTCACGGCCTTCTGTAGGCCTTCGCTCGCCGCGATCTATTATGCCAACACACGAGGACACATTGTATTATAACGTTTTCCGTTTTTTTTTCTTTTTTACTTCTTCTTGCATCAGCCTCATCGCCGACGGAGAAGCGGGCGCACTCAACAGTTGCATACACGCGCACGTGCGGTTTTCCGGATTTGCGCGCGCTCGATTTCGAAGAAGCGCGCCGTGAAAACAACGTTGAACAAGCTTTGACGCGCGCTGTTGACTTCTCTCGCGTGTATCGTAAAATTTGAAAAGACGTTTCCGAAGAATGTAAAGTATTAAAAAAAAAAAAAAAAACCCGCTTTTCTCTCTCTCGCACACGAAGCTACTCATGACTCATCTCGGAGACGCGTTATCGCTCTCCGCGAAAATTGAGAAAAGGTTCGAGGAAAAAAAGTGTCGCGAGAACGCGGATATTACGCATCCGCGAGCTTTTCCCATCGCGAGATCAATGCGGGCAATTTCTGTGCGCTCATTTACACGTATAAGTATAAGTACACACACACACACACACACACACACACATACATACGCGCGCGCGTGATTTCGAGCGGGCGCTGACTCGTGCACGAAACTCGCGGTGCGTTAAAACCGGGAGAGTATATAAGCATTCGCTGCCGGGTATGCATGAATATACGGTGCCAAGTCGCAAAGCCCTCTGAGAAAAATGATTGTTTGATCGCGGCGGATAAACGAGCCGAGCTCGAGGAATCATAATCGGCAATAATTGTTTTGGAGCGACTCTTAGGGGAAAAAAGTAAGACGCAGTCGTTTAATCGCCTACTTCGCGTATTGTGTATACTATATGTTTTATCTTGACAATCTTTTAGTCGCAGATATAATTTATAAGAGCCAAAACAGTAGAGATTAGCGGGTATGGCTCTATGTGGCATCAATTGATACGCGTATTTCGTTTTTCGAAGTTTATCCTATAGAATTTAGAATCGAAGCTTATATGAACAAAGATATTATACATTCTTAAGAGACTCGAAAAGAGTTTGCATCTTCTCGAAACCTTTGACTTTGCCTCGTATATACCATTTCGAGATTTCGATCAAGTTAAATAATGCGTTTCACGGAATCGCAATAAAGCAGTCAATATTTTATCTTCGTCTCCAATCTCAATGCGCCTACGAATAATTCAATAATTATATTAGTATTTCAGAAGCCATGAATCGAATCCAACTCATTTTCATAATTCTGGGCCATGCGAAATTCGAATTGAAACCGCCACGAGAGGAAGTTGTTAAATCATTCCAAAAGATTTACAATGCATTACGTTTAAAATTAAAATTACATTTAAATCCAGCATGGCACATTCAAGGAAGTTTATCGATTTTTTATAATCGATTGTCAAATCTGATTAAGCAGAAGGCTATATCTATGTGTGGAGAAGAGCCATTTCTCGAATTCCAATGCGGCGTGTTGTATGTGTGCGTGTGTGAGACTGCGTACGCGCTAAACGTTTTGCATTATATTTCGCAGCTACGTACGATGAATATTGATCGATCGCGAAAGCAATGACAATTACGCTTTTTTTTTATTCAACTATGGAACTCGGGCGACTGCTGTGCGATTTATATATACAGACACATACCAAAGCGACGACGAGTCTACTTGGCTCTCTTGAACCAAATGTTTAATATTCAAGTTCGTGAGCCCGGGCTTTTTTCTCTCGTCCATGATTCAGACAGAATATAGTTGTGTGTACATGCTGCACAGAAAGATGATTTGCGCCGACTTTTATGCCCGCGCGCGTACTCTTTTTTTTATTATTGCGCTCGCGATAAAACAGCAGCAGCAGCAGCAGTGCTGCTTATGAAATATGTTAATTTTCCCCGCAACCCTGAACCTGTTAAATTGACGTTTCGGTCGTACGGCATAGTAGGTAGGCATACGTAATAGTTATACATATAGCGCACGGGCGCTCGTCAACTCTCCCGGCGCAATTGCGCGCACGCGTTATTTTGTTGGCACACCGCGGCGGCGCAACGCGTGCGAGCCATTAAAAATCTCGCTCTAGAATTGTCATTCCGAGCGCGAATTTCGTATCCCGAATCTTTATTAGCTTATTAGCGCGCCGCTGCTGTCTCTCTTCGTTTACTTTCGCGCGCGGCGACGCGCGCAAATTTAATCCGCAATCCAGTACATTCCTTCGCGCGCGCGCGAGAGAGCTCGTATATACAGTATACACACTATAATAACTGCGAGAGTGTGGGTACACCTCGTTAAAAGGCTTTGTATTTTTAATCAGATATAACCGGCGGGACTTCTCTCAGATTTAATGGAATTTTTGCCTCATCTTCCGCTTCGTTTTTTTCCATAGACAGTTTAAGAGAGAGAGAGAGAGAGAGAGAGAGAGAGAGAGAGAGAGAGAGAGAGA
>QLSS01000032.1:1411154-1457937 GCA_024372645.1 Trichomalopsis sarcophagae | reverse complement strand
AGAGAGAGAGAGAGAGAGAGAGAGAGAGAGAGAGAGAGAGAGAGAGAAAGAGTGTGTACATATGCGAGTACACGAGACTTTTATTACCGTACGCGCGCACTGTCTCCGTACTGTTACGCTTTGTTTTTCACTGCGACGCGCTCGCAAGAGAGAGAGAAAGAAAGAGAGCGTAGGTAGGCGTGCTTATATACGCTGTTAAGTGCACTGCTGCTGCCGCTCGTTGTTGGCCGGAACAATTGCCGCTTCTCGAATTGAGGCGGATTGTATTTTATGTGGCTAATGCAAATGAGGATATATAACGAGCAGGGCTGCTTGGCCGACGACGTGCGACTTACCGGAAACCTCAATTCTTGCTCGAGAATTTTCTCGCCTACGACGTGAACGACCAGTTCCTGGCTCTCCTTTCTAACTGGCGACAGGAAGGATATTTTCGTGCTCGTCGCATCTTGAAACTGAAACAGAGCAATTACGAAAACACATGAGTTATTGCGTACACATCATCATCAGAATCGGTGAACGTAGCAAAAAAAGGCACGTTACATACTCTCGTACGTACACGCGCGAGAGAGATGGTAACGTGCCTTTATTTTCGAGAAGTAAACAAATAATCGAGACTGCTCTCGGCGGAGATAAAAGGAAAAAAAGAAGAGGAAGAGAGAGAAAAAGAGAAGAAGCAGGAAAACACAGACAGCGCAGTCGGTCTCTCTCTCTCTCTCTCTCTCTCTCTCTCTCTCTCTCGCGCGCGCGCGAGCACGCAGATAGCCGCGTATTATTTCGGAGAGCACGCGGGGAAAACGAAAACTGATAAAAGCGGACACTTTTCAGAGAGCCGCGCGGAGCTCGTCGTCGCGGAAAATCCCACGAGTCTGAAAGTTTTTTTTTCTCTCTCTCTCTCTCTCTCTCTCTTTGCCCCTCTCCGTCGGAGCGCGCGCTCTCTGTTGATGTCGCTCTCCCTCGCGCGCACCGTGCGCCCGAGAGCTCTCGGCACATTACATAACTCCTCGTAAGCAAAACCCATATTTGCACATCTGTGCAATTGCAAGCCCGCGCGAGTTTTACGACACGAGGCGCGAGAGCGCGAACGTGCGGGCGTATCATATAGGTATAAAGGCAGATAGACGTATACACATAAGTATACGCGCCCGCGATCGCGGAGAGCATCAGCATCGCAGCAGAGGAAACGGAGAAAGAGAACGCGCCCGTGCGCGGCGCTCCCGGAGAAAGAGAGAGAGAGAGAGAGGGATAAGTATATAATATAGTTATATTAGCTCGCGAGTGCGTGCAACAGAGCATCGGCTCTTGGCCGCGCGCGATGAAAGACGAAAGCGATGCGCAAGGCGAGCGGAAAAGAGCCAGCGCACTATAAGCTGCAGCCGAGAGAGCGCGCGAGTTGATAAAACAAATAGACCGAGCGAGTGCGTGAGCAAACAAACAAATATGCAGTGAAAACAAAAAAAAAGAGGAATAAATGAAAGAAGGAAAAACAAGAAAGCATCTGTGGAAAACACAACTCACGTAGCGGTTGAGTTTCTGCTGAACGGAAGTGCAGGGCAGATCGGCGAGCTCCTGCAGCAGGGGCAGTGCGCTCTCGGACTCGGCTGTGGCGCCTTGCTGCTGCTCGGACCTCGAACTCATCGTCGAGTCGATGCTGCTGCTGCTGCTCTGCTCTGCTCTGCTTTGCTCGGCTCTCTACGCTCCTTTTCTCGACGCTGAGCTGGCTGCTCCCTTTCTCGGGCAAGCTCTTCTCGTCCGCACGGCAGTGCACTGTCAAAATAACGCCTCGGCGACACTCATGACTACTCCGAGCTGCTCTCTCCTGAATATTTCAGTGGGACACTCCGGTTTCTGTTTTGACGTCATATGTGTGTGTGTGTGTGTGTGTGTGTGTGTGTGTGTGTGTGTATGTCCTCGCTCTTTCTCTATGTCTTGATCTCCCTCCCTCCGCTGCTGCTGCCGTGAGCCCTCCCTCCGTTCCCCGCCCGTTCACTCGCCGTCGTCGTCGTCGTCGTCGTCGTCGTCGTCGCTTCCTCGCTTCGTTCTCCGCGAACTTGCGTGAGGGAAAGTACTCGCTGTCGGCTGTGCTCTCTCCTTCTGGAACTGCTGCAGTTAAGAAACAATCGTCAGCAGACAGACAGACAGACGGGCTCGCACGCACGCGCACACTCGAGAACCGATGCAGCAGGCGCACATCAGAAAAGAGGCTGGCACGCGCCGGAGCCAAACTATTTAGACTGTTTCGCTGCGTGCGCCGAATGAGCAATATGTATATATATCCGCCGGACGACTGGGCGAGCGGCGCGAGTGAGACTGCACGGATTACATATTGCTGGCAAGAGCCTGCAGCCGCCACCGCCGCCGCGCCGCCACCACCACCACTCCTTCACCGTCGCCGTCGCCGCTCAGCCGTTCTGCTGCCTGGCGCGAGAGAGCTGCGGCTGCTCCGAACTGAACTCGTTGACACGCACTCCAAGCCCCCAACACAAACGCGCGCGCGCGCGCGCACACACACACACCTATATGTATTACACTATACTATACCTATATACTGGCTGACTGCTCGCCCTGCTCTTCCTCTATACTTGACTCGACTCCGCCGCTGCTGCTGCTGCTGCTGCTGCTGTTGCTGCTGCTGGGGCCGGCGGCGGCGGAAAGTGCGCGTGGCGTGCGTGAGTTGTGAATGAGCACACACGCAGAGAGCGAGAGAGAGAGAGAGAGAGAGAGAGAGAGAGAGAGAGAGAGAGACAACTGAACTGTCGCGGACCTCTACGCACACTCGGGCTGCGGAGCGACGGAGAAAGAGCACGTTCGCGTTCCTCCACTCGTAACTCAGCTGCTCTCTGGCGCACTGGAAAACTACTCGGACGTGTGGCGCGTGGTGCCCGCTGCTGGCTGCGCGCACACAGACGCACACGCACGCGTTCGGTCAAATTCTTTAAAATCCTCCGCCTTTGCGCTTATTTCGGAGCCCCCACTCGCTTCTCGCGTCGCACTGCTGTGCAGCGATGCGCAGCCCACGGACTTCCGTTCGCCTTCCGCTCACGAAAATTGCGAAGAGACGGCGACGCACGACAACGGGCGACGATGACGCGTGTGCGCGCGGAGCGAGAGAGCGAAAGACTTGCGCGTATATACGCTCTCGCTCTTAGCTCTAACTCGGCTCGTCCGGCGTTATTTAAATTCTCGATTTAATGCGCGCGCGCGCGCGCTCGTGCACTCTGCAGCTCGCGCGAGCCTGGCCCTGAGAGCGAGCACATAACCGTGCGCGCTTTCTCGGCTCTCTGTACATGCATTATAACACGCGAGCTATACCTATGTAGGTATTTACATATACTGCAGACATGTGTGCGCTCACGTTTACACCACGTTTTTCTCCCTCTCTTGTGCTCGATGACTCCCGCGGGCTCTCGCATCGACGGCGTCACGCTCACGTGCGAAATACTTGTGCGCGAGAGAGTTGCGAGAGTTGCGACCCGTCGAAGAGGGACACGGAACGCGCGATTCGATATGCGATAGCGCGCGGCGTCGTCTGCCTCCTCCTCCTCCTCCTCTCCCCGCTCGTCCGTACGGGTTATTGCAACTCCAATATGCGTCTAGATATTTATGCGCCAGCTCGCTCCGTCTATGTATTTTCCCCTCTCCTCTCTGCCGCTGAGGTTATTATACGCCGCGACAACTCTCGCGCGGGAGAGGAAGGGGCAGCAAGTGCTCCATGTAATACGTTTCTACGTATGCGCCAGTACACTGATAAGCCATCGTCAAGAGCCCTCTGAAATGCGTAAATCCTCGTTGTACCGGACGACGGGGCAGCCGCGCACGCCGACGCCCCGAGATAACAATGATCGTGTACGCAGCTCTCGCCCGCCGTGTGCGTAATCTTATAAACAAAACCTCGAAATTGCAGTGTGCTATATAGGTTCAATGTACAGCAGCGAAAGCGCGGATAACAACATAACAGCGAGCGCTCGCGCGCACGTATATTGTCATTTGTCCTCCTCCCCCCTCTCGTTTACCGGTCCGTTCAATCTCCGCCAGCAGCAGCTGCTTTGATCATCGTTTTCGTTCATCCTCCGATCCTCGTCATCGTCTCTATCTCCCCCCACCCCACCCTGCCCCCCTCTCGCGAACGCTCGCACCGCAAGATGTCGCTTCGAGCAGTACTAGCCGTCGCCGCTTCTTCTCCGACGGCGACGGCTCTCTCTCTCTCTCTCCGCCTCTCTCTCTCTCTATGGCCGAGCCATTTTATCGATTTTTCGCAACGAGGGAATTTGACGACTGCCGCTGTACTTGTGCGCCGTGCGTGGCGTCTGGACGAGGAAGCTGAAGATTTCCGGAGATCACACACCGCGGATGCCGACACCGAGAGGGAAACGCTGTTACTCTGAAAACCACTACGCGACCGGCCGCAAGCATTCGTCCTGAAACGTGGTGCTTCTGCCGTTATGAATAAGGTGAGTGCGCTATGTTTTTCCTTGTGTTTTTCCATTTTTCCAAGACATCGTAGCCATTCGTTATCGCGGCGCCAGTCTGTACTTGTTTTTCCCTGCGCACGACGACTACTTACCGCGATTACAGTAAACCCGCAAAAACTCGGCCGCGATTACAAGTGTACTGCACCGCTGTAACTGACCAGCAGCGGCGTCCTCTAGCCTCGGCGTCTTGCGTGTGTTATTCGATTCAGCAGCATCAGCAGCAATGGCTGCGCGCTCATCGAGACCTTGAGAGATTTCCAGCAGCGGAAAACAATTCGTCGTGAATACCGAGTAAACAAGCAATGTAACGATGATGATTATCTAGTCGAAGCGCAAGCTGCCACGTGCCAAATTTTTCTTTAACCGAAACTAACGTAAGCATCTACTTTCTCTTCGCAGATGTCCCGCTATCCATCAGACTGCAAGGTCTACGTCGGTGACCTGGGCAACAGCGCGACGAAACAGGAGTTGGAAGATGCATTCTCGCATTACGGACCGTTGAAGAACGTCTGGGTGGCCAGGAACCCGCCAGGCTTTGCCTTCGTTGAATTCGAGGACGCCCGAGATGCCGAAGACGCGGTCAAGGCCTTGGACGGACGGACAGTCTGCGGACGCAGGGCCCGCGTCGAGCTTTCCAACGGAGAGCGTTCAAGGGACAGGGGCGGCGCGAGGCGTGGTGGCGCCGGTAGCAACCGGCCATTCCATCCGGAGCACAGATGTTACGACTGCGGCGAGCGCGGTCATTACGCTCGGGACTGCTCCAGACAACGAGGCGGAGCACGGAGGCGCAGGTTCGTCGTCCACTCTACTCCTTTTTTCACTACTGTGTGTCAAGTGTTTCATACATACATGCATATACGTATATGAGTAGTACTTTCAAGACGATCGATTATTTTTTTCTCTTTTTTTTTCTTCTCATTGAAATTCTGTTTCTTGAAACTAGACAAATATCAAAGCTGGTAGTTTCAAGGTTTTGGCTTGGATTTGGATGTTCTATCGTAACCATTATGAAACCTTGAAACTATTCAAGTTAGTAAGAGTAACTTGGTTGTGTTGTGCAATGTGAAAAAAAAAGGCCTTTGAGAGAAAGGGCGAGTAAATGTGTGTTGAGAGAAAGAGAGAAAAATATTAACAGACGCACTGGATAAAGTATCAGAGAACGTCGTCCATGTAATATCGCCCATTATTTGTAGGAGGTGCGGCTGAAGCAGCATTCGCATGTGACTATGCGATGTCGCACAGAGAGAAACTCGCGAGATTCGACTTGGGTTCACTTTGTGATGCACTCTGCGTAGTTACAGCGTGTAGAGCACCTACCTACTTTGGGTTTACTTCTGCACTACGAGACACTGAACAGAGAATACGCAAACGAAAGAGAGCTAAAGATCGAACGAGACTCAGACTCAGCGAGAATATGCGGGAGAGAGCGAAAGAGAGCGAAAGAAGCACTTCGGTTCTTCTAACGACGGCACTTCGCTGCGCTACGACTCTGTCCGCACTCCGCCGCTTCTTCGGGTCTTGGTTCAGCTCAATGTTTTGATCTGATATCTGCAAACGTCGTCGTAGACACGCATAGCGAACATCTGCTCCTTTAGCCTACACTCTCTTCGTCGACACCTCCGAATATCGCGCGATTTTGACAATCTGCTCTGCTACCCCTCCACCCACGCGTACTCACGCAGCCTCTAATAGGTATAAACAAACAAAAAACAAAATGAAAAAGAACTACGAATTCATACTTGAGACTAGTTGGGGGTGTATTGTAGATTTATATAAATATTATTGAAGCAACAAACTCTACTAATAGGTAAATTCACTCATTGGTAAGCCATGTGCATTAACGTTTGTTCTCTAATTTGCAAGTTTCTTTGACAATTTTACAGTGGCATTGTATCTTTATGTCAGCATAACATCTATTGATTTTTGATAACTTTTGGATGATTTCATTAAATTCTGGATAAGTGTATAACAATTGATTTTACATTCAGTTTGCTAGTATTCAGGAACTAGAGGAAAATTTTGAAAATTTAATGGATATAACTGTCTGTCATTTGACCAATTTTACAGAAATTTTTGAACGCGAATTCAAAATTGAATGATCAAGTAGCGATTATTTACTAAATGAACTTGAAAAAGGCAAATTTTTCAAAACAATGTTTTAATAATGTCGTTTATTCATCAGGTCTTTGTCCAGATCTCGCTCAAGATCTCGTTCACGCTCAAGGCAGCGTACCAAGCGCAGCTACTCGCGCTCATCGTCCCGTAGCCGATCTCGCAGCAGAAGCAGGAACGGACGTCCAGCCAAATCTTTGAGCAAATCACGATCACCATCGAAAAGCCGCACTCCACGCAGATCGAAATCTGGAACTCCTCATTCAAGATCCTAAATTTCCCAAAAGGTATGTATAATACCTTTTTCTATATGATTCACTGTTTTAAAACTTGTGAGCATTATTTATCAATTCACCATGTATGTTTTACTGTTTGTTTTCAGATTAGAGGTTGAAGGATCAAACGCTTTTTACTCGTGATGAAAATGGTACCTACATTAAATGTTGAAAAACACAACAATTGCAAACAACATTATCAGTATAATAATTTCAATTTCTTTAAAGTCCTTAAAATTTTTAGATAAGGATGATCATTTAGACAACTTTGTGATTGCGATAATGTAACGATTCAATAAGATGGATAATAAAATTTTCTTACTAAAAATTAGATTTGACGAATATCATGAATACAAATTATGTAGCACGATCTCAGCAACGTCGTGGTGGAAGTTTAATTAGAAGTTTAATTGTATTTAAACTTCAATATGTAGGTTAAAAAACTTATCGCCATAGATTCAGAACCGACATACTTAAAAAATACTTAAAAAATTTAAGTGTTTCTTATGGCTGACTAAGCCTATTTAATTTTTATAGTTAATTTCAACATTTGTACACCAAGGATTACAAAAACATATAATAAATAATAAAACTTTAATTTCATTCAAACTTTATTTTTCTATTATCTGTCATTTCCTTTACTATTATTCTCATCAATAATAGTGTTATAGGTGCACTAAACTTGATATCTTTTTAATATAATAATGATACAACAAAATTTTTCTTTTAACATTCCAACATTGTTTATACGTAATAGTCTTAGATGCTTGCGTCATTCAAAATGAGGCACAAACATACCATATTACATTTTTCTTTGGTTTCCTATATAAATATACAATCATCATTATTATAAAACAATTTGAAACAATGCGTTTCTTGCATGTACTAAAATATACATCATGGCCTGTATGCGCGTACATTATGCGTTTAGGTAGTTTCAAGTAATTGGCGAAAGTTTTTAAAACTAAATCATGCCTTGCGCAATGCAAATCGTTTTCGAATTACAACTTGTACCGTTATACGCCTTTAATCTCGATGCGTTATTGAAAGACACCTTTGCCATCTTCACTATTTATAGAAAAATAAAATTATCACGTTCCTCCATACGCCCATGATATTTCTCTTAAAACTACGATAAATTTGCATTAACCAACTTGTTTAGTAATCGTAAATTTCAATCTTCTAAAAATGATGGACAAAATATTTAGTCAAATTTTTTTATTGTGCCTGATAAAAAGTATACTGTCACCGAATGGCTTCTGCCTATGGACATATACTGATTACTAATTTACTGTAATTACATTGGCTTTACTGCAGTTTACTGAACAAAAACTTTCAAACAATTTCAGAAAATCATCTGCTTACATTTTTTAAATAGCTTTTTGTACTTTGCAACGATGTATGTGTAAAGTAATACTGCCACGGACTTGACATGTCTTTGCAATGTTTCTTTTTCTTAACATTTACTCTACCCATTTGACACTCTTTGACGTTTATAATTTCTTTTTTAGGATTTAGCAGTGCTATACCTAAAAAATCATTTCGATGTATCTATTCCGCATTATAAATGCAAATGTTCTTAATACGATGTCCACAAAAGAAATCAAGCTTATTATTTGCAACGAAGAAAGTATATCCATCATTTTATAAAAACAAAACAAATCTGCAAATGCTAAGAAACAACAATGTTTCTAAATGCTTCTTAAAAATTTCATAAGATATTGCACTATAAGTCATTTACGAAATATTAATCTTTCAGTAACAGATGATCAATACAAGACGTTTTCTTGGCACAATACAAAGCTTTTTTATCTTTACCCAAATCCTTCTATCATTCGAAAAACCCTTCAATTTTCTATTAAAAAAAATTAACTGTTCACTTCATCTTTAAAAGAAACTATACTCTATACAATAGCACTACAATGTACTACAGCTAATCTAGTTTCTTTGGCTACTGCACGCAATGCCTGTTTTGAGCGCGTTACATATTAAAAAATGTTTTTTTTTTCAGCGTATACAATTCATAGGCATCTACTTTGACACAAAATTCGTTTATTTTTATAAGTGTATGTTTTTCTTAATACTAGAGTATTCGCCTTCTATTATCACATACATTGTACACAACATGCGCGTTACTTCTTTTTTTCGTCTTATAAAAGGATTTACCTACAACTAGTTTAATTCTCTAAAAACTTTCCATTAACTCTTCCAAGTTTTTTCACTTCTTTTAACAGGTCTTTGGACAGGTTGATAGTATAAACGACGACTTCTTCATTGTTGAAAGTGGTGGATTATTGTTTTGTAATTATTGTTTTTTTTTTTTAACTAATGTAGCAATGCATAAATCTTGTAGTTTTCTGCTTATAATTATCATTATATATCTTGATCTCTCTCTCCTTCTTCCAATATAATTAATATTTAGTATTAATTCCTCCTATTCATTAGTTCTTGAGTGAAAATATTTAGCATTTATAAAATAGGAAATAAAGTAAAACAAGAATAATCAAATTTTTACTTTTTGCTAATGCATATGACTTAATTAATGATTAATCTTTAGTATGTTTCAAGTAAAATTCCCATGCTCTTGCTCTTCTGTAAGAAGTCACAATCAATTTTTCATGTATTCTATTGAACTTGACCTGTTATCTCATAATTAAAATTTCAAATCTGTTTCAATTTATTTAATGATAAAAGTTTAATAAGAGGCCGTTAAAATGAGGCAGCAGTCAAGACTCTTTAGGCTTTATATAGTACAAAAAATTTGAAATGGCATCTTTTTAAAAAAATATAAAGTAAACAATCAAATGATGCAGTAGAAATCACTCACTCATAGAAGAGTTGTGCCTTGTTGAAGGTGGAAGAATAAATTCACTTATTGTGGAATTATGGCGGGTTTTTCTCGAGCCTTCGTCGATATCATTGACCAGACTCGAATTGACGGAATGAGAGAGAGCAGTGGTTTTGTTGAAATCTATAGTTACATAGCCGATTTGTTGAGGTTTGAGCGGCGAATCTGGAGGCGACGCAGGTGTTGCTGGTTGAGTTGTACCTATTGATTCTGCAGATGAAGTCGTAGTCGTCGTCGGTGTTATCGTAGTTGTTGTTGTTGTAGTCGTAACATTTGTCGTCGAGGTTATTGTACCGCCAATATTTGATGCAGCTTCTTTTTTGTCTAAATCTAAAACTGCATAACTCACTCCTCGGATTACAGTACTGCTGCTGCTACTGTTGAGGTGAGGTGGTGGCGTGTGCGATTGAAGGGGTAATTTATCCGCAATGAAAGTAGCAGAAAAACGCTTCTTTAGGCCTTCTATTTCGCTAGCTTCAAGATTAGCGTAACAATGCCTCGAGCCATCTTCCGAATCAGATTGATGCGGTAAGATTGAGAGGGCAGGTGGACGAGTCTTGACAATGTTAGCTAAAGATTCGATTTTTTCTTGACCCGGACTAATGTTCATATAAGCCCGAGCAATCCCATTGCTAGACTCCAAAGTATCAGCTGCTTCTTCGCGCAAAGGTGTAGAAGAGTCGCATGTGCTATGCGATGGAGAAAGTGGACTAGCATCACTAGCAAGGTCAATGTTCATGTATGACGCAGTCGACGCTTGTGGATGCATTATTGCACGATTATGGCTTGATGATAAAGCTTCAGTACCAACTACATGACCAGACACTTGTTCAAAAGACAGAAAGCCACTGCTTGATGTTGAACTACTGACTGTGTGTGATCTACAAAATCACAGAATGAATTTTATATTTCATTTAAGCTAATCTGCTGTGATGCTCAGCAATGAAAGTTTTTTTATTAAAAAAAAGTAAAAATGTATACCTTTGCATTGATCTTCTTGCTAAACTCTTATTGTTATTGTGTTCCATATCTGCAGCCATAGTTGATTGTAGAACTTCCTCATTAACATACAGTGAGGATAGATGGACATGTGACGTAATAGGTGGAGGTGGTGGCAATGATGATGGAAGTGTGGGAGGTGGTGAAGGAGAGCCCATTGTTCCTTGAGGAGACATTGGACCACTGCTACTTCCGATGCTGCTCAACCTTCCATTTCTGTTTTGTTGAGATGATCTAGATACATTGCGATTCAAATTTCCAACTGTTGTTGGATCCAGATAGTTGGGTTCTGATGGTATTGTCACTCGACTAGTTACAATAGGCCCAGAATGCGTGCCAATGGACATGTCTCTTGAAATTGTGTCATCGCCATTAGTACAAACTTGCTGTAAAATAAAAAAAAAATGACAATCTCTTTTATCGTATAAAGAATCAATAGCAGTTTCAAATTAAAGTTAGTTACAAGATGTACTTGAATATTACATAATCACAAGCAATACAAGTACCTGAATATTGGTTTGAACAAGATTAAAGAGCTGGCCTGCTCTACGACACTTGAAGGCATATATTCCTGCACCTGTAGAACAGCGCCTGCCTGACTCGAAACTAAATATTTCAGCATCATAGCCATAACGACGCAAACAGCGTAAAGGCCATTTGACTGGTGTCTTGCCTCTTTGGTATAAAATAATGTCAGTATCCGTGACCTTTAATCTGCCAGGTGTGATCAAATTTCCCAAATTATCAACATTCATCACTTGAAAGACATTGAGATGCAGATCATTGATATCTGTGTGACTGTTAACACAACCCATTCTCCAAACAATACTGCAAGACAGTTTCATAAAAATTATTGACATGATGCAAAGAATTACAGCTAGAATACACAATTACATGTTATTTTACAATTTCGACTTGCCTGTTACTTGCAGATGCGACCAAACGCATCACAGACGCATCTTGTTGTTTTCCGTCGAGTCACCGTAAATTGGCTCGCTGTGATGGTTTCTCTCGAAATCAATTTCGTTATCATATCGCACCGTAATACTTATAATAATCTAGACACGCAATCAAGGTTGCATCCAAGTTTTCGTTGTTCGAACTGATTTGGCCTTAGCCTATAAAAGAAAATACATTAGGCCAATTGCACCACGCAGATTGAGATCGTTGTTCCATTTCACGGTTAAAATCTTGTGCGTGAGCTTCTTTGTGCTTTTTGCTCTACCTCTATATATTCACTTGATTCTGTTCGTAATGTTCGTCTTCCTCCTCTCTCTCGCTCTCTCTCTCTCGCTCTCTCTCTCTCTCTCTCTCTCTCTCTCTCTCTCTCTCTCTCTCTCTCTCTCTCTCTTGAAACTCTTTTCGGAGTCTGTGACTTGCTGTGAATTACGAGTATAGTGGTAAGTACTTGTATGAAAAAAAAACGAGCCGATGAGGGGGAAATAATATAAT
The DNA here is from genome assembly GCA_024372645.1 of Trichomalopsis sarcophagae. NCBI lineage: Eukaryota > Metazoa > Arthropoda > Insecta > Hymenoptera > Pteromalidae > Trichomalopsis > Trichomalopsis sarcophagae. Next base: position 1,445,782 of record QLSS01000032.1, on the reverse strand, counting down.
CGGGGATTTGCAATTCGTTAGTCTTTTCTTATTTGAAGTTGTGCTCATATATGTTGCTTTTGCGCCACTCGATATAATATAAAACAATATAACTCGACCTTCTCGACCCTCGCATTCCATGAAGTTGGCTGTGTTATGCACCATAACAACTGCGAATGTACGAGGCGGGGGTGTCAAAGTGTAATTTAATTCTTTAATAACTAGGTAGTCTTTTCTTCCTAAAATATATAGATTATTTTTAATCATTTGAGTTTTCCCGATAAAAAAATAAAAATTAAGTAAGTAGATCAAATTGAGATTTAAACTTTAAAGTGGCGCTGTCGTCGACAACAAACGTGAACTTGTTCAACGCAGGCGCACTGCTGACTGCACCCGCGCATCGTGCACTTACGGCGTATAAACGCATGTTTTTTCTAACCTCTAAGATTCGTTTTCGTGATCTCCATGTGCGTTTTATAAAGTTTCACTATAGTTGTGTCAATAGTTGTGTCAACTATGAAGACTCACAAAAAAGCGTTAAAAAGAAAACAAATTCTACAGAACAATGTTAAAGTTACCAAAAATGAAGAAGATGATCGCGAAGAGCCTGAAGAGGCCGAGGTAACTATTTAATAACTGCTCTTCAATACATTGTGTGTGTTTTATTTTGTTAATATTTATTTATTTATTTATTTATTTTTCTACTTATATTATGAAGAATTGACTAAGCCTCATTAACGAAATTACGACGAAATAGTCATAAACATATTATAAAAGATGTTTGAAACATATTTTCAAATAAAAGTAAAATTAATTTAAACCAAAACGTTAACTAAATAATATAATCTTATCTAAACCATAGGATTCAGGAACTGAAGATTTGTTAATTGGAGAAATTAATGGAGATGGAGATACTACAGATGAAGATGTTGATGAAGAAGATTCTAAAGTTGAATCGGATGAAGAAAATGACAAACCAATATTTGATTCTGATGAGGAAGTAAGTGAAGAAGATGAAGATGATGATGATGATGATGATGATGAGGAGGAGGAGGAGGAGGTGGAGGAAAACGATGATGATGAGGAAGAAGATGATAGTCAAGAAGAAGAAGTGTCCGCTGATGAGCACGTATCAGAAGAAGATAGTTTATTGGAATCTGAAGCATATTCTAATGAGGATGCTGAAGAGCAAGTCAAAGAAACAAAAGTTAAAATTAAATCAGAAAAAACACAACATAAAGCAGAAGAAGTTGCAAAAACTAATTCCCAATCAAGTTTCTTAAAGACTCAAAAAAGGCACTCTAATAAATCAACAAATCGAGATTTTTCTATTTTAAAAACAAAAACAAATGTGAATAACACAGTTTCAAATGAGTATGACAGTGACACCTCTGATGAAGAAGATATTCGCAATACTGTTGGTAATATTCCTATGAAATGGTACAATGATGCAGATCACTTGGGTTACGATTGGGAAGGAAAAAAAATTCTCAAGCCAGCAAAAGGAGACCAGTTGGATGATTTTCTAAAGCGAATGGAAGATCCAGATTTCTGGAGGACAATAAAAGATTATCAAACTGGACAAGATGTTGTCTTGAGCGAAGCTGATATTGAACTTATTACTAGGATTCAAAAGCAACGAATACCGGATGCTAATTTTGAAGAATATGCTGTAAGTATAAGTAGCTATAACTCTTTGTATTTTGGTTTAAAAAGCATTTTCACAACTTGTATAATAATTATTCTTATAATTCTTCAAAACTTTTGTAGCCTTGGGTAGAATGGTTTACATCTGAAGTAGAAAAAATGCCTCTTCGTAAATTCCCTGAGCACAAACGCTCATTCCTTCCGTCAAAACCAGAGGCCAAAAAAGTTTCTAAACTTGTTCATGCTTTAAAAATGGGTTGGATAAAATCGACGGCAGAAATGCGGAAAGAAAGAGAGGAAAAAACCAGGGAACCTCAGTTCTACATGCTTTGGCAAACAGATGATCAAGCTGAAGAAATGAGAAGGATTCATAAGCATATTCCAGCACCAAAAAGATTTCTACCTGGGCATGCGGAGAGCTACAATCCACCTCCTGAATATCTGTTTGACAAGAGAGAAATCAAACAATGGAACAAACTCAAATCGACACCTTGGAAAAGGAAATTACATTTTATTCCTGAAAAATATGAATCACTTAGGCAAGTTCCTGCATATCCTAAATATATTAAGGAAAGATTCCAAAGGTGTCTAGACCTTTATCTGTGCCCAAGAGCAATAAAAATGAAGTTGACTATAGAACCAGAATCTCTAGTGCCACAATTGCCAAGTCCTAAAGATTTACAGCCATTCCCAACAATCCAGTCAATGATCTACAAGGGGCACACGGATATGGTCAGAAGTATGGCCATAGAATCAACAGGTCAATTCTTTGCTAGTGGAGGAGACGACACAACATTAAGGAGTAAGCTCTAATAATTTTTCTAATATTTAATCATACACAGTAATTATTTAATATAAAACAATATAATCTTCTGTTTGAATTTTAGTATGGGAAATTGCTACCGGCAGATGTGTGAAAGTCGTGAATTGCGGCGGTGTTGTAAGAAGTGTTGCTTGGTGTCCCAATCCAAATCTTCCATTGATTGCTGTAGCAGCTGATCAAAAAGTGCTGTTGATCAACCCTGGTGTTGGCGATCACTTGATCACAAATAAAGCAGATAAACTTTTAGAAATTATTCCACAAAGTGACGCTATTGGTAATTAAATTTAATCTATTTTTCTATTCACACTTCAATGTTAAAAGTTCGCGATTTAAAAAATTAATAAAAATTGCATATTTCAGTACCTGAAAGAGTGAAAGCAGCTGTACAGTGGGAACAGCAAACAGAAGTTGATAATCCAGATAATTGGAAGCAGGGAATCCGAGTTGTTATAAATCATTTCAAGACTGTTAAACAGGTAACTTGGCATGGAAAAGGTGACTATTTTGCTACAGTCATGCCAGATGGTCAGAATAGAGCTGTTTTAATTCATCAACTTTCAAAAAGAAGATCACACATACCAATTGGTAGACCTAAGGGACAAGTGCAGTGTGCATTGTTTCATCCAATCAGGCCATTCTTGTTTGTAGCAGTAAGTTGTATTAATAATATTACACATATCCGCGTATAATTGGTTTTTTAAAAATATGCGATTTTGTTATTTTTAGACTCAAAGAAATGTAAGGATTTACGATTTAACAAAACAAGAAATGGTCAAAAAATTGTTTACAAATTCACAGTGGATATCTACAATGGCGATACATCCTGGTAAGTGAAATATTTTGTAACAAAATGAAAATAAGGGACTCTCTAATCTTGCTCTTCTTAAACATTTTTAGGAGGAGACAATCTCCTTGTAGGAACATATGATAAAAAGTTGTTATGGTTTGATTTGGATTTAAGTACAAAACCTTACCAGACTCTGCGTCTTCATGGTACTGGTATTCGCGGCGTTGCATATCATAAGCGATATCCATTATTTGCATCGGGAGCTGACGATCGAGGCCTGATTGTTTGTCACGGAATGGTTTATAGGTACGTTCAGAGTCGCATATATTTAGCACGAATTTGAAAAAAAATGTATTAATGTTTTTCTAATTTATGAATTTTACGTTTTCCAGTGATTTGTTGCAAAATCCTTTGATTGTTCCTCTTAAAAGATTGTGCAATCATGAAGCTTTTAACGATTTTGGAATTTTAGACATAATGTTCCATCCAATCCAACCATGGATATTTTCAGCAGGAGCTGATGCAACTATAAGAATGTACACTTAAATGTACATTCAACTGTAATTATACATAGGTTTATTATGAAGTCGGAAATAAATAATTTTTACAATACGAAAAATACTGTTTGAAGCATGTTCTTTAATCCTACGTAAAAGGATTTATCTTAAAATAATTTTCTCAAGAAATCCATTGTAAATTATAAACTTAACATGATAGGAACTTGTGTAAAAAATTCATTTATATGTGCGAAAATTTCTTAACAAAGTATACAATTATAAATCACATCCATTATAAAATTACTTTAAAAATTATTGGTCTTGGCTTTAAACAGAAGGGGGAGAATGCCCTGTACATTGCCATTCTGGTTGCCCACATTCACAGCAGATACGGCCTGCATGTCGAATTTGAAACACTGTAACTATTTTTCTGTCATCATCAAATCTACAAGTAATGTGAAGATCGTGAATTAAAAATGTGTAAAATTGATTTCCATATCGTCGTCTTAAATAAACAGATCTTGGATCTTCTTTTAAAATATTCTCCACCGCACGACGTTTCTCATCAGCTTTATCATTTAAAATTTCATGAAGTTGTAATAAAGAACGTTCATTAAAAACCACGGATAATATTGATGTTTTTGGCCTTGATATCCAATCAGGCACCCTGACTCCTCCTGCACTGTTATCATTTGTATGTCTATCAATTGTTTGAGGATAAGGATTTGTATTATCATTACTAGCTGTACTACTAGCTAAACCAACTGATGTGTTATATGTTTGTGGTAAATCAAATCCTTCTTCGCCATCTGGTGCTTCCCTGACACCCATTCTCACAGGTGAAGAAGACGAAGATGAATCATCAAGCCTCAAGTTTAATGCTCGTCTACTAATTAAATCTAGATCTGTTCCACAAACTGCATTCGGACCATCTGCCCCATCTAGCAGCCTTGAATTTCCTAGATTGTGATCATCATTATCAAAAGCCTCCTGTGAGACTGCTGCATCAAACCCAGTTCGATTTAGATTTGGTCTAACAGTTTGACTCTGAACTTGTACAACTTGCAAACTTGGATTTTCTTGAAATTCTTCAGCTTGCAATCTCAATGCAAGTTCTTCGTCACGAGATATATCTATTGGAGAAGAAGAAGAAGAAGACACGTGTACAAGTGTTTGATTATCTATGAGACTATCTGTGTAATTAATAATTCTCTGGTTTGGTAATTGCGAAATGTCATTAGAGTAGATAGATGTTGCTTCATCTAAATCATTTGGAATCCAGTCATCCATATTGTTAGTAGGGAAAGTTTCTACTGTTTCACTTTCAGTCATATCTTCTTTTGAATGAACAGCATGCAGTACTTTATCGATATGCAGTGGATTGTCATAATGTGGAATATATGGTTTTATATCTAAAACTGGAGTTTGGTCTACCATATCAACACCTTCAAAATAAATCGAATAATCTTCAATTTTGAGGATTTTGACTAAACTTAATCCAATGGGGCATGGTCGATGAGGTGACCTTGTTGAAAAAACTCCTGTCCTTAAACCATTAAGTCTAGGAGGAGCTACCTTTGCTCGAACATGTGCCAATTCATTTTTATGAAAGTGGAACAATATCCTAAAAATATATATAAAAAAAAAAGATTGTAATGCATAATCAAGGCACCCAAAAATCAGTTATATACTTTTGAACCATACCACATATGAGAAAATTCCTCCAATCCTTGCAGAGCATGTTCTGGGTTGGTGAAAACAGTTTTATTGAGTGTTATTCTACCTGGAGCTTTTCCACAAATTACAGCTTGCCTTGGGGTTCCTCTTTTGCTTGGAAACCATGTAGAAATAGTACCAATAGGTCTACAAGTTAAAGAGCAATCGTCAATACTTTGACTGGTTGACGGTTCATGGTCTCCTAAAGAACTGCTTGGCTGCACTACTTGAGATGATGCAGATTCTTCGGGGAAAGAAGCAAGACCACTAGTGCACAAACCTAAAAGTCTTTTAATACTGCTCACGTCCCGTTCATGAACATAACGAAGACTCTTTATCTGTTGCCTATAAATAATGATTAATATATTCTATGACTTGTGTTTAAAAGAATAGGGTAAAAATTTGCAGGTTAATACGCTCAAGAAACCGCAACACATGATTATTACTTATATCAGCATAGCAGGTTATCGGTGAAAAAATACCTTAAATTGCTTATTTCCTTTCTCGCCGTTATTAGTTGTTCCAACAAATATTTTGAATTTGAATCCACGTTCTGACAATCGTTCTCCATCATATACATAAAAGAGAATCATTAATCGTATATTTCTAAATAGACCGAATAAAACTGCAAAACACAGGCTTGCCGCATCAGTAATAGTGCAATGTTCAATACACATCTATATACTTGACACCTGATTTATCATCTTTTTCTGTTAAAATCCGTGATGGCTCCAAGTTGCGAATTCAAAGATCGAACACTGTTGCCGTATATGTGTGTGTGTGTGTGTGTATATATATACACACACACATACGCATATATATACCTATATGTTGCCTATATACATCCGAGAAAAGCCTGAATGATAGAATTCTTGGTTATCGATAGAGCTTGGCGCAATCACAACTATAAAATTGAATTAAATTATAATAAAATAATGTTTCTATTTCATGACATATTTACGAAAAGAATTATTTTAACGACTGACTAACATATATAATGTAACTGCGCAATATCCAATCAAGTTATAAACATAAAAGTTGACTAGTGCCGGGAGGAATACTTTAATTTTCGAATTAGGAGAGTATTTTCATTAAATATCATAAGCCTGAAGTTTTTATAACAGTTTTTATTTTAACATTTTATATAAAAATAATTGTTTTACTTTCATAATCTGCACCCGTCAAACAATGTATAATCATACTTATAAAGAACAATATTTAACAAAACATACATCAGATAGGTACATATAATAAACCGTTTCAACCTGGATAATATTAAATCTGCATCATTTCAGTGCAATGTACTTTTAAAGAATATGTCGCTCATTAAATCACTCCTGCACCGTTCACCGCCGTCACACAGTACTTTGCAAGTGAATTAATGTCCATGGAAATCAAAAACATTTTACAAAATATTTAAAAACAACTTTTACAACATTATCAGCCGTTTTTAACAATAGTTTGTTACTATGTTTTTCTCTGTTGTAAAAAATTCCTTATACAATCTAAATAGTTTTTTTCTACACAGTGCTTGAATTATACGAGCATTATAAATGCCGTTTGGTGTAGAAATTGTATATTTTCTTGTCAATCTAATTCGAATTGATTCACAATACTATTTGTATACTATATGAATATTGATATGAATTGATTAGAAATTTTCGATATAAATTTTTATATAATCTAATTTAGATAAGTAAGGGAATATTTGTTTACTCTAAACAAATTCCACTTAATTGCTTTAATCGGATATGACAGTTCAAGTCAGAGAACTATAAATCTACAAGTTAATCATACTTGAGGAGTTGATAGAAAATCTGCTGATTTCAAAAGCTCATCTAGTGCTTTTCAATGCACTGATACGTAAATTATAGAACGTTTTAAACAGATCTATATAAATACCATTGTATTAAAATTTGAAGAATTTCAACAATATAAGATAACATTTGACATCATAGAAGTGCGACCAATCGCGCAATGATTCGCGCTTTTTTTACAAATTACTCTTCATAAAGGGTTTGAGGTACTTGTGGTAAGATTGATTAACGCTCTCTTGATTAAGGGGGCTCTTCATGGCCTCGTCATAGAGTCGTTGATAGACGTTGCCGTCGTAGACACCGAGAGCCGAGCCCAAAATTTCGTCTCGTATGTCGAAGCCATCGACGATGCCGACGGCATTTGGTCGGATAGCAGCGAGCATTTCCTCGAGTCGTTTTTGCAGGGAAGGCACATCTTCGTTGTTTAGGCATGAAAACTGGGGGAAAAAAGTAATGATCATGTTATTTTTCTTTCGTGTGTATTGTTGAATTTAGCTCGAATTTTCAAATGAAAATTTTCTCATATTCTTTTTACCCGTAAAAAGTCGCCTAGTCGCAGAAGAACCGAGTTGACGCAATACAACTCGCATAGCTGCATCAAAACATCATGCAACGATTTGGAAACAGTGGAGCTCAATCCTCTGACAGCCTCGACGAATCTCAAGACGATAAAGGCACGACAGTGTGAGTCAGCAGCTTGGGCAAGTTCGATGCTCGTATCGTTCCAGGCATCTTCCAATGCCATCCCACAGCGCACGCGCCGCTCCATATTATCTGTTGCCTGCTTGATTTTTCTGAAAGCACGTGGATATTCTTTTAGCAAGTTATTTAGGGTGCTTGCGATAAGAACGCGGAGAGAATATGCTTGCTATTAATTCCAAAGAAATTATTCTAATCTAAGAAGAATTATCATACTCTATCGAGTGCACGTTTAGACACTTTTTGCACGCGTAAACTTTTATTTGACCAATCATGAATTTTTTCGCAATAAATATCTTTAATAATAAGGAAAGTATTCAACTTGATGTACTTATTTACTTTGCTAATATTATCAGCATTGAGCAGACTGCATGTTAAATTCATTTTACGATCAACGAGTATTTTCCTCTGTAAACCGCCAAAAGAAATACAGTCCCGCTAACTAAAATCCAACCACCATAATCTTTTACTCTGAGTCATCAACATATTTTTGTTTCCTCAAAATGTTTTTACTGCTGCTGAATAGATACGATATGGATGCACGACTCGTGCGATTCGATATATATGTCTCGGCCGCGATATGATGACCCGTTAAGATAAAACACGAAACTAGAGAAAGATAATCGATAAATACCCAGCAGCGACAGATTGATGAGCTCGGACAATGCAAGTGAGGGTATTTTTCCAGGGCCGCTGCTTGACCCTTCGCGAGAGCAACTCGAGGTACTTGACCGTGGGTGGCAGCGTGTCGCCGCTGATAGCTTGCTTCCAGGCCTTGATGAGGTAGCGTGCTGTTTGAAGCAACAGCACTGTATTTTCGCCCTCGTAAGTGCACACCGCGGTTACCAGACCGTAAGTCGTCGGCAGGTTACTCGCGTCCATGTAGCCGTGGCCACCGCAGGACAACCGCAACTGTTCCACGGCCGCCGACGCATCCGTCGAGGCGACTGCTTTCAGACAGCAAGCCAGCGCGTGCAACTATGGAAATTTCATTACTTCGTAGGTATATCTACTGCACTTTATTGAGCGTGGATTATAATTGAAATTCGCTTACCTCCGGTAGCCTGTCCAACTCTCCTTGATCTAGTTCCGCAGTCACGTTATTGTACATTTCCCAAATCCAGTCGGCTGCCCAGGACAGCGCGAAACACATGGCCAGAGGTGGAAATAATTTATATTGCTGCGTGACGTAGTCGATGATTTGCGTTTCCGGCCCACTGCGATTCGTACAATTTCATTCTCTTAATTCAACGCTCCCATAATTATGTATTATAGCGTTCACGAAGAGACTTACTCGGGTTTAGCTTGTCCTTGTTTTCTAACGACGCTGTATCTTATGGCGATTGTTGACGCTTTCGAAAGATACTTGGCAATATCTCTTACTATTACGACCCTGACGAACATCATGGTGCCATATGTAAGCTTGTCGCTTGGGGCCTTTACGTACGTTCCGTCTTCCAAAACCTATAGATCACACGACATTACGGCATTAAAGGCACTATAATCTCGCACTATGCGGAGAGCAAGTCTACCTTGGAATTTTTCATTAGCATGTGTTCCCTTGGTATTCTGACATTGTCGAAACCCAGGAAACCATTGTTCGTGGCGTTCATGCCCAGCTTGGTGCCGATTTCGCCAATCTTGATTCCTGAAAAAAGCAACATACGTCAAAAATTCTCTCCAGTCCTTGTAATAATGCTACCGCGCGGAAATGCGGAAATAATACAATGTTCGCTTTACCCGCCAAAGGTTCGTGAGTTTCTTCATCCCTGAGTTGAACTATAAAAGGATGAATTCCTTTGCATTCGCCATTCGTGTACAATTGCGCTACAACCACGGCGTAATTTGCCGTTTGTCCGACTGGAAGTGAAAAATAAATAAATTCAGCTTGGTATACATTGCGGCTTACAATTAGTAATTACTACAACCAATAAGACTCACGTCCACCGGGCCACCATTTGTAGGAGGTCAACGTAGGACTGTTCAAGATAAACTCGCGAGTCACAGGGTCGTACGTAGCAGTCGTTTCCAAGCCTCTGATGAACGTTCCATGACCAAGCTCCGTCTTGAAACGTGGAGCAATGTACGTTTAAATAATTGTACTTGATCAATTTTGTCGTACGAATAAAAAGCAAATAGCTCACCTGGGCGTAGGTACCGATGATGCTGCAGGACCACGCTTTGGCGATCCAATATCCTTGCTGCTCTACCGTACCTTGTCCCATAATCGCTGGTATGAACATCACCCAGTGCAGCGTTAGCGGGTTTCCGTCTTTTAATATCGCAGAGCCCAGAGTACCGCCCAACACTTGTCTGTGGATCAACCAAATATTTATTTTATATGGTCGTTTATTTCTTCATCCATGCGATTGATAATGCGGGATAAACTCACGTGAATACGTCCATATCTCCTTTGCCCATACTTTGGAGCTCTCGAACTTTCTTCAAAATTATGCATCCTTTGCGTACAGCTTCTTCGTATACTTCCTTATGACTTAAGTACTTTGCAGGGATTTTATCGGTCAGTTCCGGATCGCTGAGAAAGAAATCCTCTGCAATAAAAAATATTATACAATCGTATTGTGTCTATTTTTTTTCTTTTTTTAAATAAAAATTAATTTGAAGTTGATCGATTAACGTAATGAAAAAAATTCTATAAACATCAATACAGAGAAGAGATATTCCGTATACGAAGTAAAATATTTCGAGTGAGAGGCACGTTCTGACTTTCCAGTTTGCAAGAGGCACGAGCGATGCCGATACTCGTCGCGCCCGGTTTAAAAAACTCGTGTACTTTTGTTTTTTGTTCAATTCCGACCTCGCTTGAGCAACTTATACGACCAAGTGAGCTCTTTTATATAAATGCGGCTGGTTTGGAATTTTCCTGTTGCTGCGCTTTTCTTTTATAAATATATCATTGTTAATAATTTTGCATGTAAATTAAGTTGCGCAATTTTTATTTTGAATTTCTATATGACTCGATTCTTGGTTCGAACCGTATATGTCTATACTGAAGTATTTCATTTAAATACATTGATTAATTATTTAACCGTTCAAAGAACGCAAATTAACAAAAAGAAAACGACTGTGCTCAAAGTAGAGATTTTATTAAACTATTTAATAGCCTTTTTCGTAGCGGACACAAAAAAAGTAGAAGAAGAGAATCATGAAGGCATTTATGTAAAAAAGACAAGATCGCTTGCATAAATGCTGAGGTCCGATCATGAATATATAAAAAAAAGAGTCGAGTAATGTTGAAGGACAAGCTCTCTAATGAATCGCGAGATGTGTGTAACATATGCTTACGCGTTACCCATGTCTTTTTTTCGCCAGCACAGATTAATTATGCAGCATATATTCTTGAAACTATTTCTATTCTACGACTTGTTATCTTTCCATATATAACTGCGACGACTTGTGCGCCGGGGTCAGCTTTTGATCTCGACAGAATCGAAACGAGCGACTCTTGATTTACATATTCATATCACGGGATTGACGAAAAGTTTAGATATAGCTCATCCATTTGATTATAAAACGACGAGAGGTACCTTGATAAAATATTTTCAATTTATTTTAAAATGCGCGATAGTTATGCGGCCTCCGCGATAGTAATGCGGCCTCCGCGATAGTAAAACGACTAGTAGATTCATTATACCTTTGCATAAATATCCTGATAAGCACACTTTGAAAAAAAGCATTGATAAAGATTTAAAGTATTCATAAAGTATTCCTTATAAATGAATATTTGCATGATGAATAGCAAGAGCTAGTGAACTTTCAGCAAACTTAACACTCGACCTCAACACTCGACCCACTTTACTTTTATTACTAGATAATTATACATTTTTCTCTGCAATTATTCAGTGCTTGTCATTTATCTATTTATTATTAATTAGCCCATAAGTAAATGTAATTAATATATTAGATTTATAGGTGCCGAAGTTCGAGGTTCGATTCCCGTCACCGTCAAAAACTTTTAATTTCTTCATTATATATCCTCATTTGAAAAATAATAATTCTTTATGAATGCTTCTGAAGCGGTCATTCGTTAAAACCTAAAGCTATCATTAAGAATTCTATGGAAATACTTATTGGGAAAAAAACATTCATTAAGAATTCGTTACAGTTTTTATAAAATAGCCCAATTCTGGATATACGCTATAATACATCAATTAGAATCGCAGCGAGAAAAATCGCTCGACCTACAAGTAGGTACACATCGAGTTTTTTTATGTGTGTTGGTAATTCAGAATCTTGAAAATGTATACACATTCCGGGTTCGCATCGACCTACGACCTTGTGGATGCGTATATAATCGCGGCCAGTTCAGTGGTGAGACACACACGTCAGTCGATCATCGAACCAGGATTTGTTGCTCTTTTGTTAATTCTGATCAAATAGTAATTGTATAATTTAGCGGCGTAAGCAAAATTCGGATGTCACGCAGGAAAAAATACATTCTGATGTTATTATACGGATTTAAATTATATATTTTGTCACGTTATCTCGTTGCTTGATTAGAAAAATCATCGTGGACTTTATAAACAGATTTTGATTACTGATATTGCTGATATTACTGTTGCTTGACAGCTTACGTGATAAATTATACTCAATATGTAATGTAATATAATTAATCGTTTAAAATCTAAAATCGTTATCGTCTCAAAAATAATAATTTTTTTGTCACCGATCGGAGAACGTCAAATCAATCATTTTTTACAAATGAACATTTATAACGAAGAAAACAAGAGGATGATTACTTATTTTTTCGGAAATAACACAAAAGATCTGTGGAAAGTTAATTTCCTATACAGCCATAAATCGATGTGCACCGCACTTTCGTTTTTAATCATTGCATTTTTGTTGCTATACAAATAATTTCACGGCAAGTTCTCTCGCAATCATATCTAAATCGTATAATTTGTACGCGACTGTTCCTCTCTTAAAAAAGTGATGGGCTTTGTTGCGAAGCATTTAATTGAGAATCGGTCGCCTGGTACAAGAATTAAGGAACGAGAATCAGAAATACGGACTTTATTATACCTATACAAACGCTTCAAACTGTTGGCGCTAAGCAGGCAGCAAAATTTAAATGGTAATTATGACATGATAAGGAGTGCGCGAAGCGCACTTAAATTCCCTAGTGATGATAAAATTACACCGTATTTGCAAACTCATCATCAATACAAGCATGATCCGCGAAACGATGTGCATTAAAATGAATAATTTTTCGTCAGCTGTTGTCATTTTTATTTATATAATGCGAATCATGTGACAACACAAGATGCCGAACCAAGCTGAAAAAAAAAAAATAATAATAATGGCGATGTACCTCTCGGCGTGTACGTCATTAAAAATTCGTTAACGCGTCCTATCTATACTTACGATTATTATTATCACCGTAATAGTAGTCGCATAGTGCGCGCATGCATCATCGCGTAGGTAAGTATACCCGACAACAGCCGCGTGTACGCATACCTATATATACTACGTGCTGTATTACGAAATGAAAATGAACATGTGGTCTTGTAACTGCGAGTACGATGACATCTATAAAACCTCTAAGAAATTTATAGGCCGCAGGCGTAATCGTTTTACTTCAAGTGCGAGAAAAGCGCGGCTGTGCAGATCACAGCGAAAATAAGTGAGTCATCGCGGTGGATTCGGACGAGTTCGAGAGCGCGATTAAAAGTATATAGGTGCCTATTATCGCACCCACTCGGATGCACGAGGCATCTCGCGAAAGAGAAAGTTGCAGCGCCGGAGACTGCTACTGCGATTGCGACTCTGTGTGTGTGTGTGTGTGTGCAGTGTCTAAAGCTTGGAAAAATAGATAGGTAGGTATCCCGCGGGCAAAACAAAGCATTGCAGAGGAAGCATATATAGGTATACATATACGTAGAAAAGTGAAAGTGAAAGTCGCAGCGAGCGGGCGATTCGAAATATAATAAGGATGTTCGCGCGCTTGATCGTGTACACGCACACATAGAGTTGTATATATAGAGGTATATGATATAAAAGACAACCTCGCTCCCGTCGCTGGGCCGTTTTCTCCGGGGTCCCGTCCAGCAGATGCGTCAGCTCGAGCGGCTCGATGCTGCATCGCTGTCGCTCCCGTCGTAGCTCCTCGTTCATCGGCACCGTCGAGATCTTCCAGGCGGTCGCGACAGCAGCCGTCGTCTCGGTCGACGTCGTCATTCCGCCGATAAATGCACTACTTATCTGTCGTACTTGGAAACCGAAAGTCCTTATTTTCTCGGCACAGTGTGCGATATATCGCAGTCGCGGCGCACTGCACACTGCACTTATAATCTGTCCGTCCGCGGCCGCTATAACGCTCGCACTGCTGCAGCTTGTGTGTTTTGCGGCTCCCTCTCTCTTTCTCACTGCTGCGACTCGCTCTCGTTCTGACGTTCTCTCTCAGCTGTTAACCGTTCTGTTCTGTTTGCTTTCTGCTCCCCGGCCCCCGCGATGCTGCCGGCGACGACGACTGCGCACTGACTGCCACTGCCGCACACAGCGAGCGCCGATATATTAATCCAGCTATACCTGTATATAGGCAACTATTACTTTACCAGTACCTGGTACCAGCGACGGAGAGACAGACAATGAATGAATATATGCGATTCGACTGATGCGCGCGATTCTTTCCTCATGATCTCGAGATTGTATATACATTACGACCGCAAATTGTCCGGAACTTCTTTTTCTGAGCAAGTCGGCTTTTTGCGGAGCTGAAAATTCTGAATTATATTTGGTGTAATTTCATCTGATCAACGAAGCGCATGCGCCGTCGCTTTGTTTACGTATATCTATAGGTAGGTACCGCGCGCCTAAAATTTTGAACGCCGCGTAGCGGTTATATTATATTCTTCGCATGTTTGGGTGCATAACTATATAATATGCATCATGGCTTATGACGCTTCTTGCCAAGTTTTCCGAATAAATAAACAGCTTTCTAGTTTTTCGCAAGACGGTAGATTTTTAGCTTTAGCCAATCAAACTAATTTATTCATTAAAAACACCGGAACCTTTGATGATTACTTGACGTTCGTTTTTCCCGACATTATTGAGGTTAGATGCAAGATAATCTATTTTTATTTGACTTAATTTTTTATGAAAAAAATTATTAAATGCTTTTACAGGATATCGCATGGTCCCCGGATAGTGAATATATATTGTGTTACAGTACTAAAAAGGCAATTATTCAAATTTTCTCAGTGTGTTATCCTGAATGGAAATTTAAACTGACAGAAGGAAGTGCTGGGCTGGACAGTGTCTTGTGGGCACCAGACTGCAAACACATCATCACTGTTGCAGATTTAAAAGTAAATTAGCAGTTGTATATACTTAAAAGATGCAGTCTATTTATAAAAAAATATTTCCATCGGAAATTCTTACAATGTTTTTTTAGGTAGAATTATGCATCTGGTCCTTGATTGATCATAGCGTCATTCATATAGAAGATTTAAAATCAAGTACAAATAAAGGCTTTGAATTCAGTCCGAATGGAAAACATTTCGCAGTCGTAGTTAGCGATAATGGACAAGATACTGTTGAAATTTACAAAACAAAAGACTGGAAGCTGAGTAGAGTAAGTATGTTTGTGAAACAAATTGAAAATTATGTATTTCAAATTCAATATTACAAATCATTTATAAAAATGTTTATAGCTTTAAAAAGTGAATCATGTGATTTGTGTGCGCAGTATAAAATTATTCCAGCAATATATCGTGTATTTTAACTACGCTATCCGATCCACAACTTGCCAATTGTATAACATTTTTCTGCTGGGTTTTATGCTGTGGGCGGAAAGCAATTCTTTTTACAGTGGAATGATGGGCATTTGATGATTGCAGAAAAGCTAGTTGAACCCAATCATAAGATTCTTGATTATCTGTTTGATGAATTTTTCTTACATCTATAGATCCACTTTCGTAACCGATAGCAAGAATATAGAAAAATTTATCCTGCGTCTCGAGTGGTGCAAAAGCTAAAGCTGTAACTGAAGAATCATTTACATGCAAATCAGTAACAGGTGATGCGGTCTCATCCTTATTAATGTTTGCACTCCATATTCCAACTTTGCCATCTCTAGACCCTGTAGCAAAGTACTTGGAATCATTTGTCCATGCACAGCACCAAATAATGCGAGTATGAAGACTATCCTTCTTAGAACTAATAACTAACAATTCATACTTTTCATTTTCACAATTAATGAAAAGAGCCCACCTCCTATCTCTTGAAACAGAAAGTAGATACTTGTCATTAGGTGAGAAAGCCAACTGTGTGACAGTTAATTGATGCGCTGATAATTTTTGTGCCTGAGACCAAGACTTTGTATTCCACAATATTATTGCAGCGTGTTCTGCAGACGTGGACTTGGATGAAGTAGCAAGCAAAGTTCCATCGTGTCTTGCTGCCATGGAAAATATTTCATAACCATGTCCATAAAGCTTTTGCAATTCAGGCCATAGTGTTCCTCGAACTAATTCCTCTTCTAAAGGAGGTTCATCATAATTTATATTCCTAGAGTTTTCGATTTGATTATTCTGTGACTTTATGTCATTTGGTTCATCGTCTAGAACAGCTTTGTTGGTCAGGCCAAGAGCAGGAACTGATGCTCCTTCGGCCATCGTATCAGCATTAAATTCATCAACGTCATCTGTTATCTTCTCTAGATAATTTTTAAAAGTTAGTGGAGCAATAAAAATACGTACAACCTTTTCTTCAGCCCCAGAAGCAAACATGTAAGGTTTGAGGATGGCTAAACAAGACATATCATAGCCATGTATCTGTGGTCTTCCAATTTCATGCCAAGATTCTTCTCCATTTTCCTGTGGCCATGGAGCATGAACTCTTGTTGTCTGATCAATACTTGCAGTGAGTAAGTATCTAGTTAATGAAAAAATGAATCTCAGTATGATAGTGTATATATAAATTGAAGGAATCTATTTTTCTTTAAATCATTATTATCATACTTTACTTACCTTCCTTTGGGATCCCAACAGAGATCTACCACACCAGCAAAGTGTCCACTTGGTGCTGTTCTTGGTACCCAACCTTGAGATTTTTCTTGATAATTCCACATATGAAATGATCCATGATAGCCATGCGTTAAAATGCTCTTTCCATTTGGTCCAAATTTGCATCCGTAAAAACCTGAAGAATTTCCACCTACTTCTCCAACTCTCATAATTTCAGACCAAATACCAGCACTACCACTGGGTTCCCAAATAATTGCAGACTTATCTAAAGAACAAGAAAGCAGCTTCATGGGTTGACTACGTTTACCATTAACTTCAATTGCAGGGTGCCAATGAACTTCATAAATCCAAGCATCATGACCACTAAGGATACTCTCTAAAATTATTTCATATTCTCTGTTATGAATAAAAAAGTTTTGCTTTTTAGGTTTTAGTTCTCCAGTCTCATCAATTTCTGATTGATTGTTTGTGCAAGATGAGATTTTCCATAGACGTATAGTGTTATCTTGAGAACCAGTAGCAATAAATAAATCATTCGAATCAGTTAAAAAATAATCAATGCACGTAACCCAATCTTCATGTCCAACTAGAGTTTGTACTTTAACAAAGTCTCCAATCTTTCTGTAATAAGAATAAGATCATTTAAGATTGATGAATGAATCTCCAAAGAAATATTTCCATGATAAATATACTTTGTTTATGCTTACTTCTGATTTGAATCATTGACTTTATTGCATGTTGTTGAATATAATAAAATTGTTGAATCCTCCATAGCCAATAACAACAAAGGGTTTGGATTTTCTCCATGTTGACTTTGCAAAAGAGCTAATCTTGCTTCAATGGGTAATTTTTTTGAAAAATTCAGTATTTGTGTAGGTTCGATTTCTTGATCTCCAACTCTTAACCAGAATCTAAAATCACCATCAATTGAGCCAGTGCATATGAGTAAGTCAGATGGATTTGATGAAAAATAAATGGCGTCGCATATGGTCGTAGGTTCATTGATTCGAAGGATGTCAGTTGGTTTAAAAGAACCTGCTTTTAAATCTACAGCATTCCAAATAATGGCAGTACCATCAGAAGATGCAGATAGAAATTCTGTCTCTGCCTCTAAAAATCTAGGTCTAATCCATCGCACTACATTCACTCTATCACTGTGGGCATGGAGCGTTGACAGAACGGATCCAAACTTTTTTGCTTCTGGATCATATATTGCTACGGCATTGTTGGCAGCGTAACATATTAAATTATTACTTCCCCAATCAGCTGTGTGGGGCAGCCGATTGCAAGCACAACTGATATAACTTGTCTTGACCATTTTGTGGAAAAACAGAAAATACTTTTTTAAACTAAACTTAACCTGCAATGCCGAACCGCAACTAAAATTTTGTAAGCACGTGCGGCTTTTATGACAGTTTGTTACGACATTCTGATCATTACTGATTATACCACCCACGTGTCAGGTCCCTCATTTATCAAGAGCCGTATATATTCATCAAAACAAAATTTTATATTCAGCTTAAAACGAAAAGTTGAACTTTGCTGCCCTCTGTAAAGTATATACCTGCACAATACACACTCGCATGTATACCTATATATATATATATATATATATATATATATAGCGTATGCTCGATCTTTGTTCTTTGTACTTGCAAAATACGCCAGTAGAGCGCGGACACCGCCATAAGCAATAACCTTTGCTTAGTTTGCTTTATGGCTTCTTATATATATATATATATATATATATGTATGCTCACCGCACATCGCAGTATGATGTCAGGAACTATATTGTCATGCCAACTATATCGAACAGAATTTTTAATTATATCTAGGTTGGTACACAACGTGTTTCAAATTCAAAAACGTGTTCGACTCAAGTCCAATGTTTTTACGTTTGCGCATACAAATAGGTTGCAATAAATATTGTTTCAATTAGCTATTTCGAATTTAGGAACGCAAATCACGTAAATTATATACAAAAATGTAATTTTCTAGAAACTAATTTGCGAAGGACTGGCTTGTATAGATGGTCTCTGCTGGTCTCCAAACAGCGAAATCATATGCATATGGTGTGCGATCAGTGGCTTGGCAAAAATGATAATCTACTCTACGGTGACGGAGAGTTACGAGGCGATTTTTCAGCCAGATGACAACAAAAGAACTTTGGGTTCAAAGGAGAGCTTAACGAGTTGCAATCACTTTGACGAAAAGTTGAGAGGTTTGGAACTGGTAAAGTGGATGCCAAGTGGACAATTACTGGCAATATCGGGGCACAATGAAACGGTACGATTAGCTGGAAAATTTAGTAGATCACTGTTCAATAAAAAAAATATATATATATATATATATATATATATATATATATATATATATATACGAATTTTTATTTTTAGATCGTTCTTTTGAATTGCCTCACGTGGAACCCAACTTTACAGTTACGTTTGGAACCAATCGTCAAAGGAGGCAATTATTCAAGTAGAGTATTCAAAGAATGTATACTCAAAGAATCGAAGGATTCGAATCGAGCGACAGAAAAAACGCCGTCTTCTAGCGATAAACACATTAGTAAGATATGCGTTTTGATATATAAATATGTATTCATAATTCATTGTGATTGAGAGAGTTTGCTATATAGAATGAATTATATATGCGTACAGTAGAGGAAGTCGGCAGTCGTCCTGTAAACATTCCTATTGTTAAAACTGTAACATACATCGGAGGCGATTCATCGACATTAGCAGTTCACATGATAGACATTATGGAATTCAGTGCTTGCGGTCAGTACTTATCTATAAGGCATCGAATATATCCTGGAGCTTTGTGGGTTTGGGATGTCAGGACGAACGCCGTCGATATTATTATACTGCAAAATAACATTTCAGGTAAAAATTGGTTTTCTTTAAAAAAAACAAAAACAAAAAGAAAAAAAACGTCAGCTTTTGTTATCCGATAAAGCGTTATTTCTTTATATATGTACTGATTTTTTAGCGATCAAATGGAACCCAATTAATCCAAGACTGTTGATTTTCACCGAAAGCACTCGTATGTATGAGTGGAATCCAGATGAAATATCATGCTCGAGTACTCCTCGAGGAATGACGGTACTCGATGCCCGCTGGCATCCAACAAGCTCTATCGTCGCTCTTTGCGGTTACAATCGTGCCGTAATTTATCGCTTTGATGGACAAAGATAAAAATACGTTATACCATATTTTGTACTATAGATTTAATTTTTTGTATTTATTATTTTTAATTGTATCCAACTTGTATGAACATTTTACATATAAAAATACTTTTATATGACTTTTGATGCATTTGATTAGTTAAGTAAGTTACTATTCAAATTGCACGAAATAAAAAAAATAATTATAATAAGTGATAAGTAAGTATAATGTATTGATTGGTGTCTAGAAAGTCTTTATAGAGATTCATTAAAAAATGTAGTATCTTGTCAGTGTCCTTATATACACACTCCGTCTGAATAGAGTGAGGCTATACACTATCGTCAAGAAACATGATAGAAGGCCAGAACGTTATAAATTCTGGGATGATAATATAAAAGCTCCAGAAAAAATTGAGCTGTATTCATTAGTTTTACAAACAAGTTCTTCGAAATCCAAGCCTTATCTGGTCACAGGGGTATATTATTATTAAAATGAAAAAGATATAAATGACGTAGAAGTGGTAGTTAAAAAAATGGACTATACGTACTCTTGCTCAGATACTCAAAATAAATTTTTTAAACTCAATTTGTAGTAAATATTGTTCCTTTGCTAAGTACTTAGTAAAAACTCAATGACAGAGTTTCTGCTCATTTTGGATAATTACAATCCTTGAGGAACGAATGAGTGCAGCAGACTCTTTCTTTAGTAAGTTTTCTGTATTCAGTACAAAAATACGTTTCGCCCTAGATAATAGTCAACTCTAGAAGTTGAATCAATGAGTTCACGTACAATTTACAATAATTGTTATTCAAAAATTTCAACTCCCAATTGGATGCATATACGCGTAGCGTCCCCAAAATCGGTCAAATAAAAATTCGCCTTCTTGTTGAGGATCCATCAGCGGCATGAAGTCCGTGTAAAATTAAATGGTGTGAACGACGAGCGGCTGTTACGGCTATTTTTGAGGTTATGTCCTGCTAAGTTTATAATAGAGAGAACGAAAACGAAATCAAAACAGAACTGGTGAAAATGTCGTCCTCGTCAGCAGCTCACGCGGAGAAAGATCTTGATTTGTCAAATGCAGGTCGAGGCGTTTGGCTCGTCAAAGTACCAAAATACATAGCCAGCAAATGGGAAAAAGCTCCCGGCAATATCGAAGTCGCAAAACTTAGGATAACGAAGTAAGATTTTTTAGTCAAATTGACTTTTGTTTATAGGCTGGAATTGGCGCAATAAAATCTAAACTTTCACTTTTCACCTACTTTTGTTATTATAATAAGCAATCTTTATTTGCAAATGTATTTATAAACCACAAAATGATTTTAGACATGTCAAGCAAAAAGCAGAAGTGACGTTAAAGCTCTCAGAAGCTGTTTTAGCACTCAAGGAACCTGGGGAACAAGATATTCCAAAGCAACATAAATTAGATGTTACAACAGTTATTCACCAAACGCTAGGAGTTTTTTCTCATTTACCATGTTAGTATTATGCTGTTGATTTTATTAAAGTACAGGCAATTCTTTATCAAGACAATTTTTATCAAATGACTCATATTTTTAGCACCAAATAATGCAGATACTTCAGCACCAGAAGCAGACAAATTGAGTATGGAAGGGAAGATAGTACAAAAATTAGAATGTAGACCTCATGGTAAATTTACTTTTTCATATTTCTTCTGGGAAGAAATGTTTTGTAAGAAATAATCAACTGTTTTTTTTTTTCCCTTAAATTTTGATAGCTGACAACACCTACATGAAATTAAAACTTGAAAGTATCAAAAAAGCTTCGATCCCCCAAAGACAAGTACAGCAATTACAGAGAGCAGTTCAAAACTTTAAACCTGTCTCTGATCATAAGCACAATGTAAGTATCTTTGTGTATAATTGTATATACACTTTGCTTCCTTATAATTCCATAATTAGTGCAATTGCTAATTGAATAAAAATGTTTGATTATTTTTAAGATTGAATATGCTGAGAAAAAGAAAGCAGAAGGCAAGAAAATGCGAGATGATAAAGCTGTTGTTCTGGAAATGTTATTTGCAGCATTTGAAAAGCATCAGTACTACAACATTAAAGATCTTGTAAAAATAACGAGGCAACCTGTGGTAAGTTCAATATCTTTTCAATGAGTTTCTTGTTTTGTATTTTATGTTTATTCATTAGAATATTTATTAAATTACAGGTGTATCTGAAAGAAATTTTGAATGAAGTTTGCAACTATAACTTAAAAAATCCTCACAGAAATATGTGGGAATTGAAACCAGAATATAGACATTATAAGGATGAAAAACCTGCAAATGCTGAAAGTTCGAAAGATAATGATTCTGATTAGTAATACTTGAATTATTTTTTTATTCGAGTTGTATTTATGAATGTGTTAAGATTTCTCAAGAGAAAAAATGAGTTTGTTTTTATTAACGAGAAGTAAATATCAATTTATTTTCTACTTACATAAATATTCTTTGGACATAGCAAACAAGAAATTAATAAGTGTACAAAAATAACTTCTATTGACTACATTATCTACAGCAACTTTATTGCTGTTGTGATACAATTTTATATAATGAATAAAGGCTATTTTTCACTATATTGGCATTGTGTCCATTTGTTCTGGTAAATTGGTCATTACATTTTACAGAAAAATACAGAGATGAATACTGTGCGCTTGATCTTGAACATGGAAGTAGATTTTTAAAATGCATTAAATGCAATGTTCTATTTAATTATGTCTTAGTTGTTATTTTTATTATGGCTTGCACTGTTTTAAAATCAGACTTGATCTAAAAATAAAGTTTTAAATGCAACTGTAATGCAATGTTATGCAAGTAATTTTTCAGGAAACATTTGCAAATGCTTGGAACATCAACATTGGATGGCAACCACATAGCACCTTCACCCGAACACTTTCGTTAGCTGGTATGAATATAACTGAACCGCGATTCAAAATTCGTGACTTAGGAATTTCAGCCTTGCCATTAACAATAACCAAAATACTAGCTGTACTTCTTGGTATGACTTCATATGATGGTCTTCCTGGTGGAATCTAAAAAGACATTCATTATAGTTTTAATTCGATACCTACATAAATTCATGATAATTTTGTATAAAAATGAACTTTAATAATTACAGTGATTTTGGCGACTGCAAAGTCTTTAATTGGAGGACGATATACTTCAGTACATTCGTCTTCCCTGGATGGTTGAAATCTTTTGGATAAGGCTGGTTCACAGATATAACTTAACATATCCACCAAAGTTTCAACATCTTTCATTTTTGGAGTTAAACCAGCTCTAACAACATTATCAGAACAAGCCATGCATTCCACACAATCTGAAAAAATTGGTTTTCAAAATTCTTACAATACATTTTTATTAGATCAGGTATCGAATAATTAAGAAAAAAAACACATACCACCGTAAAGATATGCATGAGGCTCGTTAGCTCCTAGATATATTGCTTCTCCAGGTTGCAGTGATATGTAGTTAAATAAATAAATGCCAAAACAGCCAACATCCCCTGGATAGTCAGAATATAATTGGTCAAAAAGATTAGCATTCAAAGTTTGCCTTGTTGCTTGATCTGAAATAATATTCTCAATGAAGTCAAAGTTTTTGTAAAATTATATTTATAAGATGATAATTGAGTACCGAGATTAGATAATCTTTCATGTAATTTTTTTAATTGCTGAGCTACAACTTCGGGTTCTTGTGCCATAAGGCTTGCAAAACAATTTTTCAAGGCAGTTCTTGAGCTTAATTCGTCACCACAACCAAGATGTACAACTTTATTTTCCCCAATTGCTGTTCGAAGTTCTGGAACAGATCTCAAATAATTCTTTATTTCAGATATTGGCCGAAAACCAACAAGTGCTTCAAAGGGTGAAAGTGCCACAGCTAATTCAGGTTTATGATTTGAATCTTTATATATTTCTGGATGTGTCCTATACAGTTCCTCTGCCTGTTCCTAAAACAAAAACAAAAAATCAAAAAGGTTCAAGCTTGCGTTTTACTAGATAACAACTTTAAATAACAAAACATTTCATTCTATACCTTATTTGGATGAACTTGAATTGATAAAGCTTTTCTTATGGACAAAATCTTAAAAAGGAAAGGCAGTCTTGTGCCAAATATTTTTTTCACAGCATTTCCAAGAACATGACTATTTTTTTGTATGTACTCATCTAACGGGGTATCGTTATTTTTTAACTTGGAATGCCCATTAGGATGTGTCCCCATCCAAAGTTCGGCATACGGCACATCTTCTTTTGGATAAAATCCTGGGTTTGATGACTGCATAAGAGTAGCCACTACGCTATCAATGCCTTGTTTTCCCCAATCGTAGTTTTGAACCGTACATTTCAGTTCCATTTTTCAGGTTTTAAAGGTACTGCAATTTTTCTAACATTTTGATAGTTAATAACTGATCAATAAAACATTTTGTTAACTTTATTAGCTTGAATCTTTTTCCTTTATTTCAACCAATTTAAAATACAAAATTGAAATGAGAATTTTATATTTGATAAGAATTATGTCTTTATTGCTACAAAGCAAAATTTGCAAACTAAGAAATAATATTAATTAGACACAAAATACATAGTATGTATCTAATAACGTAATACTTCTATCGCGTGATTACTTTACTATATTTTTTCGCGACTATCCGATTGCGTTAGTACATTTACAATAATTCTTTCCACATCCAAGTGGATATAAAATTTGCGCAAATTGATAATAAGTACGAGAATAAATAAATCCACTATAATAGCTGAATTAATTAGGTCTACGTGTATAATGTGTAATTTTAGCGTATAATGTGTATTTTGCAAATAAAAGCCATAAGAAGTTTAAAATAACGTAAAATATGCTTACCAATATTGAGCGGATACCGTTAAATATAGTTGAAATGTGAAATAATGTCACGACATTCACAGCTGCCTCGTTCGCTTGTTGTTGGTGGAAAACGTCGTGGAAGGATGAACACATCAAGTGGATACAATAATACACGAATCGTGATTCTAGTCCAGTAAAATTAGCTTTGAAATCGAAATGCGATAGAAATGGCTGCATTTTGGTTATTAGGTAAATCGAGGTCGAAAAAGACGATTCTGCAATTTGCAGCTTCCTAGGTCAACGGGTTCTATGCGAAAACAGTGTGCAAAAATTAGATTTGCTTATATCTCGAAAACAGCTTAACGTACAGTAAAATGACCTGCACCAGTCGAAAGAGCGTTCAATTTTGCATCGGAATCGATTTTTTATTCGATTTCGATGAGTGCAAAGTTCCGAGATCGGAGATAATAAATAAAAAATAAATTATCTAAATGTAGAAGGAGGGGAAGGCGCGAAACGCACATGTCGTCTGCGCGTCTGGTACAGGACTTGTACGCGTCGCGCCTCCTCCTCCTTCTACATTTAGGTAATTTCTTTTTTATTTATTATCTCGGAACTTTGCACTCATCGAAATCGAGTAAAAAATAGATTCCAATGCAAAATTGAACGCTCTTTCGACTGGTGCAGGTCATTTTACTGTACGTTAAGCTGTTTTCGAGATATAAGCAAATCTAATTTTTGCACACTGTTTTCGCATAGAACCCGTTGACCTAGGAAGCTGCAAATTGCAGAATCGTCTTTTTCGACCTCGATTTACCTAATAACCAAAATGCAGCCATTTCTATCGCATTTCGATTTCAAAGCTAATTTTACTGGACTATCGCGAACCCTGCGTGGAACGAAGCCTAACCTTTCCTGACCTATTATAATACTTAACATATCGGCGTATTCATCCCATACCTATATATAAGCTATAACTATAAACTGTTTACATATACTTATGTACCTTATACTCAATCTTAACCTATCTCGAATATATTTCTCAATATCAATAGTATGTGAATAACGGGGAATTTTTACAGAACTCGTCGATTTATAATATGTTTATGTACTACCGTACACAAATTCTATAATTACCTTTAGCGAATATTGTTATAGGCAACAGAAGCGAATTATGAAAGTTACAACAGAAAATCCGATTGTCTTTCTTGACGTAGCCATAGCTGGTGAAAAAATTGGAAGAATCGTTATTGAACTGTACAAAGACAAAGTGCCAAAAACAGTGGAAAATTTTCGTGCATTATGTACTGGGGAGAAGGGAATAGGTAGAAATGGCAAGCCTTTGCACTACAAGGGATCATATTTTCACAAAATTGTACCATTGTCAATGATACAAGGTGGAGATATTGTCAATTTTGATGGTTCCAGTGGGGAAAGTATATATGGACCAAAGTTTGAAGATGAGGATTTAAAATTATCTCATAATGAAGAAGGCCTTCTTAGTATGGTAAACGAAGGGAAACCCAATACCAATAGTTCCCAATTTGTAATAACTTTAGCCCCTTGTCCTCAATTAAACAACACAAATGTTGTCTTTGGAAAAGTCATTAAAGGCATAGGACTTTTAAAAGAAATTAAAGAGCTTCCTTTAGATAATGATAAACCTATAGAAAAAGTTAGCATATTTGATTGCGGAGAACTAACTAATTGTGAGGATTGGGGAATGGAGGATAATGATGGTGAAGATGTTTACACCCCATACCCTGAAGATTGGAATTACGCTCAGCATATAAAAGAACTTACTTATGAAAAATTGATGGATATTATAAAAAAGATTAAAAATGTGGGCAATGCTTGCTTTGCAAAAAAGAGATATTCGGCAGCCGAAAAGAAGTATAATAAAGCTTTGAGATATTACGACTGGATGATGAAGATGGATGATATCATTAAAAATGATGAAAATATTGCAGAACTTAAAAAAGTCTTGCTGTTAAACTTAGCAACTACAAAACTTCATCAAAATAATTACAAAAGTTGCATAAATTCATGTGATCAGGTTTTAGCAGTGGAACCAAATAATAGTAAAGCCCTGTTTCGAAGAGGTCAAGCTTATATCGGTCTGAATGATTATGAATTGGCACTTACAGATCTAAAAAGAGCTAATGAGTGCAGTCCAAGTAATAAAAATATCCTAAAAGAAATTGATAAAGTTAAGCAAGTCATGAAATCGTATTTAGCATTAGAAAGGGAACAATGCAAAAGAATGTTCAAATAATTACATGAAATATAACAGTACATAAAATTGACAAAAATCCATGATTTTTATTCGTGGATTAATAAAATCAAATTTTTTAATTTATTTATATGATATATGAAGATGCAGACAAATTAAATTTATAATAACTTTTGTACAAAACAAATTTTATATTTTAAAGATTAAAAACATTATATGATATAGTACGTTTTTTTTATTAATTCTCCTCACATTTAAATAAAATGATATAAATTATTTTGACAGATTTACTTTTTCACTTTTCTGTGATTATCAATATATATACATTCAATGTATGTCATTCTTTTTTATTCTTAGAATACTAAATTCTTACTAATTTTATTCCATTGAGATTACAATATGAAATCATTGAAGGTAAAATATATTGAGTTTTAAAATTACAATAACATTGGTAACAATGTGAATTCTGTTATACTTTTATAAAAGGTTTAAATGTTGGAAGCCCGATCTTGAGTCAGCTTATTTCAGATCGTTCACCGCAGCGCCGCCGCCGCAGTCTTCGGCCATTGTGATTTCTTTCACTTTCGGAGTTCGGTGAGGTATGACACGTTTTTTAATTAATACTTATTTTTTATAATTGATTCAATAATCTTTTGTTTAGTTTAAAATTTATTGGCTTTGTAAGCAATTCGATAACTAACGAATCTGTTTGTATGCATTTTTCAGCCCAAAGTATACAAAAAACCGCCAAAATGGTCGCTCAAAAGAAGCAGGTTAGTTTCTAGGTTAAGATTGCACGTGCTTTTACATTAATTTACAAATAAAATAAATTAATTTTGATAGTATATTATTAAAAAAAAATTATTGTTGCATTAAAAAAAGATCAAAATCTTATGACGACTAATTTGATGAATAAAATATGAATATGATGGAGAATGATCTTTTTTTGAGTCTGTAATAAGTTGTAAATAACCATATCTAAGATTATTTTGTTTCTAAATTTAGTTTCAATATTCTAACAGATACTTTCAATATTTAATTACAGAAAAAGGCTATGGAGAGCATCAACTCCAGGCTTGCCTTGGTCATGAAATCAGGAAAATTCGTTTTGGGCTACAAACAGACGTTGAAGTCCCTCCGCCAAGGAAAGGCAAAGCTTGTCATCATTGCCAACAACACTCCACCCCTTAGGTGAGAGACTGAGATGTAGTACTCCTTTCTTTTTTTATTTTTTAAATTCAATGCATTTTTAAAAGGAGTTCTGCGGAGTAGTCTCCTACCACCGCTTGTAAGTGCGGTTGGTAAACTTTCAGTGGATGTAGGTTTTTCATAGCTTAATTTTTTTTTTAATGCGTTGCAGGAAATCTGAGATTGAATACTATGCTATGTTGGCCAAGACTGGTGTCCACCACTACACTGGTAACAACATCGAGCTGGGAACTGCATGCGGTAAATACTTCAGAGTGTGCACCTTGTCTATCACAGACCCGGGCAACTCCGATATCATCAAGTCCATGCCTACTGGTGATCAGGCATAAATTAAGTTATAAATTATTTTTTATAATTAAAGTATAAATAAACAAAACTGAAGCTATGACTTGTTAAATTTTGTTGCCTTGTTTATTTTTCTAAATGTGCTAGTGTAAATAATTACACACCACTCTAATTCTAATAATCCACTAATGATAAAAAATATCTATGGTATTAAATCATTGTGCAATTATGAGTTATGTTTGTTAATTATTGTTATTACTAAACAAGTTAACCATTCTTAAAGTTTATTTTCTATTGAAATAAAACATTACTCATACTTTTATCCAATGCAAAAATTATAAACGTAAAATCACAAAAGCGTGATTATATCATCTTATTAGTAAATAATTATTAAATAATTCAATTTATATTTTAACTGAGTTACTGCATTATTTATAATTGCTAACTTTCTCTTGTTATAAACATTTTCCAATTATAATATTAAAAAGGAATTACTGGATTTTATTATAATTAAAAATCAAATTGATGTATGATGATTGTTAGTTATGCATAATTATTATGCGGCTTATTTATTTGTAAGGTAATTTTTGTGCTTAGCATTTAAGCTATACAGTTTATTAATATTCAATGCAATGTTATGTGAAATGAGAAAAACAACATGACTTAACATAAAAAATTTTATTTTGGTAATTTGTTAACCAAATCGTATTTTATTCAGTAAAAAATACAAAACCTTGATTAAATAACAATCCCTAACATAAAATTCTTTATTAAATAACACATCACCTTACATTATTTTTGTAAAAATAGTCTATAGTCTTTGTCCCATTAATAGTTTTCAAAAAGTTTTCTTGTGATGCAAAATACTGTCATGGGAATATTCTTTTTGAAAACTTTGTACTTTTCTTTAGTAAATGCACATCAAGCTTTTAATTAATGTACTTTCTTTGAAACTTTTTCAGTAGTTCCTAAAATCTTGCGCCTTTGAGAGAACATGTGTAAATATAGATGAGGGAATACTGAAATGATTAAAAAATTATTATAGCAATGATTGAAGTGCTATAATTGAAAAATAAATAAATTTTACTCACATGGAATGTATAAAAGCATTATGCAAACAAGAGCATAATGGTAGCTCAAGGTAAAGTTCCAAGCATTTGGAAGAACATAACTCCAAGCAGTTTTATGGGCATGGGCATATTGCGTAGCAGCATAGAAGCACAGGAGTTCACCAGTTATACCAATTGGATATAGTGCAATAAATAATGTGTATCTGAAAAAAAGGTATTATTACATTTTAGAATTGAAGACTTTATCTTACAATCCTATCAGTGCTATTGAAATTTGTAGATACCTTAGCCAAACAAGGAAGTGGGGCACAACTTTGATAAGATTTGCAAAGTAGTAACCATATCTTATTATCTCAGTGATTGACCAAGCAATCAGTGCTAAAGGCAAACCAGACGATGCAGCGGCATAGCTCCTAGGTGTTGCCAGTATCACACCACATACAACTACAACTCGGCTTAAAACTTGGAATGTAGTCAATACTGGATTTGACTTCACCAATCCAACAGCGGCATGCATGATCTAAATCAAATTGGAAGTTTTTAGTAATATAAAAAGATGAAATTTATTTGATAATGACACAAGTGATACCTCTAGAGCAGCAGCATTTTGAAAAATAACAACTGCTAGCTCTACGACTTCCCATAAAGTTCTGTTTTTATCTTCATTTCCCAAGTAAAAGTTTACTACTTTGAATAGGATATAGCACCATCTAAAAAGAAAAGTTAACACATTTAATGTATATTACTATACTTTTTTTAATTAGGCAAATAATAATATAAAATAATAAAGTTTGCACTTTACCCTAAGACTTGAAGAAAATTGTAAGCAATTAAATAAAATTTGGCAACAGCACCAACTTCTTTGGATTTTGTACTTTTTTCACTGGCCATTGTATTATACTGTTATTATTATTTTTTCAAAACGCTAAGCTGCCAAAAACGTCCAACTTCAATCGTGGTCGCTTCCCAAAAGAGACAAATAACGGGCTACGCGCCCGATGACTTGCCGGATTAGTTAAAGAAAATTCAAGAGTTCATTAACATGTTTCGTAATCACGAAAAATACTTGCCACCTTGGCACACCTCATCTCTCTCCCTGCTTATATATACAAGTGTGATATTTGGTTTACTCCTAACCTCACTTTTTTGACAAGTGATATATTTATACCTCTATATATGCGATTATTGTCCAATGTGGGCCGGTGTATATATATATATATATATATATATATAGAGATCGTGCCAAATCATCAAAACACAAACATATTTTTATATTAGAGAATGATTCATTTTAGCAGGCTTTTTCCAATTACAGTTATCGAGATGGTCGTTTGATTCCCGTAGTCGCACAATACCTGCACTAATTATTTTCAAATTTTCGATTCACCAAAGTATCTTTATACGCTCTAAACGTTCAAAACAAGTGTCAAACAATATAAAATGAACTCTTTGAGATTAAGCTGCTTAGGTAACCTAAGAAGAAAAACAAAACAAGCCGAGATTTTACGAAAGTTTGTGGTTCGCCAAAACCATAACAAAGGATCGCTCCTAACTTATGGTGAAGATGTTGCAGATGCAAAAGAGAAAGGTTTACCAATTGTTGCATTGGAATCAACAATTATTACTCATGGTATGCCATATCCTGATAACTTAAACACAGCTCTTGAAGTAGAAGATATAATAAGACGAAAGGTAAATACCTAAATATCATTAGTGATGATGAATAGCACATGCGTTGTAAAACTGGTCAAATCAAAATATTTTATGATAAATCTACTTATTTATTATTATGACATAAAAGAAATGTATATGTTTTTCAGGGTGCAGTTCCAGCGACAATAGCAGTTTTGGATGGTAAAATAAAGGTTGGGGCAAATCAAAAGGAAATTGAGAGACTTGCTAAAAGTGAGGGCAAAAATGTTATTAAAGTCTCCAGAAGAGACTTATCGTATGCTATATCACAAAGATTAAGTGGTGGAACTACAGTCAGCGGTACAATGCTAGTGGCCAATAAAGCTGGAATTTCAATTATGGCAACTGGAGGTATTGGTGGCGTTCATCGTCAAGTAGAACTGAGTATGGACATAAGTACTGATTTGAAAGAGCTTGGGCAAACACCTGTGGCTGTTGTATGTTCTGGAGTTAAAGCCATTCTTGACATTCCCAAGACTTTGGAATACTTGGTAAAAATTTATTTATTATCTGACTTTTATTTACCTTATTCTATTGAATTATTCAATAATGCATAAGTATAAATATGGTTCAAAGTTTTTATGTTTTATATTACATGATTATGTACATTCAAAGCATAAATAATTTTAAAAAGTGTAAATCTTACGATTTTGCATGTACCTATAATCGAGGAAACAGTAAAGTACATAACAAAATAGCGTCTGACTAAAGCCTGGTTGCATCTACTACTCACACGTGTACATTGATCCTCAGCTGTAACTTATAACTGTTATGCTCAACAGAATGCAGCGTATGAATATCATGACAAATTAATCTCAAAAGAAAAAACGGAGATGACATTGTTGATTTAGAAAAAGTCAAGAAAAGTATAACAAAGCTCATTTTGGTACTCGCGTGGATAAGTGGAGACGCGTAAATATAAAAAGAGCGAGATCATGGCTTTAGAAGGATACTACAGGCAAGTTTACTTATACTTACTCTTTTCCAGGAGAGCGAGGGAGTGCCGGTGGCAACGTTGGGACCGTCGGACACGTTTCCCGCGTTCTATAGTCGGCAAACTTTCGACGCTTTGCAGTCCCCCCTGAGGCTCCCGGACGTCGAGTCTGCCAGCCGACTGATCTTCGCGCAAACAAGCCTGGCACTCGGTACAGGCGTTCTTCTAGCCGTGCCCATACCCGAGCCCTACGCCCTCGATCCTCAAGAGATTGAGACAGCCATAAAGCAGGCTCTAGAAGCGGCCGTCCGCAAAAATATCAGCGGCAAGAGCGTTACACCCTTCCTCCTCGGGGAGCTCTCCAGACTCACCGCGGGCCGCTCACTCCAATCCAGTATGTATACACACACACCCTCTTTCATATACCTACCCCGATGCTCTTCAGCCAATTACAGCGAACCCTTTTTCGCGCACTCGACTTTTTTTCTATCGTCAAATCATCATCATCAATCAATCATCACTGTATTGTTTCTGCACTTTCAATCTTCTGCAATAACATATAGTTACTCGACGTTGTTTTTTTTATACTTTCTTATTTCACTGTTTTTGCTTGCAGACAAGGCTCTCGTTAAAAATAATGCTGGGGTTGCGGCTGAAATAGCGTTACATCTCGTCGACCTACGAGCCAATGTTTCCGCACGGGTAGACGGCTGCCAGGAAGTCTTGAATGAGAAAAAGACGAATCCCGTATGTTGTTAACATTATACCGTACTACTGCATGGATTCGTATTATTATGATTGTATTATATATAAGAACAAATGAATTCGAAGTATATGTTGATTAAAATTTATAACTTTTATTATAATAAAGGTCTACAAAGAAGAGTCGAATGAAGAGCGTATAATTTGTCAATTGAACTTAAAAAAAGGATTGATAACATATCGTTTCATTTGCTTACTCGTTATTATCATTATTATTTCTAGATAGTAATTTCTTATGAATATACCTCAAAAAATGTAAAAAAAGTTTCATCTTGTTTATCTTTTGTACAACTCAATGAATTATCTATAATATATGTATATACAGATGTATTTTAATGTAAAATTAGATTTGTATATACATATACTTAGGCGTAATTTCTACTACGTATGATACATAATCTTGTTAGTTTGCAGTTGTAATGATTGTATTTAAAAAGTATTTGTTTAATCTATGAAGGTGGTGATTGGTGGAGCGACTTTCGACACGATCCTGCGAGTGAAGGAGCCGGAAATTAAAGTGAGTAATGCACTAGAGCCATCAGTTATGTATATACTATAAATAACCGATTTCATTTGAGTGTATATATATATATATATATATATATATATATATATATATATATATATATATATATATTCGTATTTTTTTTGTTTTTCATTGTTTCTTATTCATCAGCTCTTCTTGCGTTTAACAGTATTTACATAGAGTTAGAACGACATATAGTTAGTCAATTATATACAGTTAATTGAGTTTATATGTGTGTGTGTGTGTGTGTGTGTGTGTGTGTGTGTGTGTGTGAATGTAGCGACAAGAGGCTTATTCTTCTTTTCTTTCTCTCTTTGGGCTCTATAGGTACAACAGTTACATATACGGAGGGATACACAGGATATATGGGAGGGGGTCTCTGCGTTAATCTTGTAATTTAACATCGTACAATTATACACTGCAGCGGGACGTCAAAGCTCATCGATGCTCGCATCGGTACTCGCGTTAATCGCTCTTTTTCCACACCTTCCTTTTTACCCTCATCCAGTAGCTGTCTCTCAGCTCTTTCTAACGAATTACCCTCTTGGGTTGTATACATACATTATATCATATACGCAACTCATATAATTCACAGTGTAAATGCGATGCGGGGGTTGTGATAACTATAAGTGATATATATACGAATAATATATACATACGAAACGCTCATTAAACTCGCCTATACGGATAGAAAACTATCGTCGATCGCTCGATAAGGATTGACGAAAATTCGGAGCTCTATTTAGGTATATATTAGTAGGAGCGAGTCTTATCGTTTAATTATCTCTTCTTTCATTGTTTTTATACAATGTATAGGTACTTTCTAGGTGACGGAGTTAATATTGAAAAATATCGATGAATACAATTTTGGAAGATTCTCACAACATACAGTTCATCTCGATGGAATGCGTACAGTGCGCAGAGAGAGAGAGAGAGAGAGAGAGAGAGAGAGAGAGAGAGAGAGAGA